>JARHVA010001215.1:0-92500 GCA_037957365.1 Torreya grandis
TAATAAAAGTAAAAAATTTAATCTTTTTACTATTATCATATCAATCATAGGAATAACACATACATAGGTATAAATTAATAAAGGAGTAGTCAAAGTTATATATTTTATAAGTTATAAGTTAGGTCATTATTGTACTTTATTTCCACATATTGCATGAATTACACAATACAACATGTAAGGGAGAACTACATTAGTCTAAGGCCCTCTTCAAAGTATCAGTAATGTAGGTAGTGCTCATTGAAATAAGGGTCTTTGGGTTTACCTTGAACACCCTATGCCCACTAACCCATTTTCCCCCTAAGGTCATGATGAATTTAAAGAATTAGGGTTTTACAATTTAATGAAGAGTGGCATTCCATGATCTAGATCTAAATTTACCAAAGTGAAGGTGAAGATAAACCCCAAATCATCTAAGTGGTCACATAATTTTCAATTAGGTATTTTATATGGGAAACCTACATCAAGTTTGGATATAGCATCTATCTAACCATATAAGGTCGATGATTATGTCTACCACTGTAGAGGTACTTAATCTAAAATTTGGAAACTATTCTAGATTTCTCTTCTAGTTTGCTCCTTGTTCCATATCTTGAACTATATTAGCATTAGAAGCAACTAACTACATTGTTAATTTTTAATTTTGATATCCATCATAGTTTTACTTAATGTTTTTAAAATATCTCAATTTAATGATTTCAACATATGTTAGATCTATGTTTAACATATAATTGGCCTACTATAGGCATAGTTTATAAACCTTTGTATCTTATATTATCTTTGTCTCCTTTAACACTAAATAAATCCAATCTAGATTTTTTATGGTTAAACAAATTTGGGATAAAATTAATTTTTGGTTCATATTATCATCTTAAAACAAATGGCCAAATTGGATGGCTATACCATATAGTCAAGGATATGTTAATAATGTATGTGATTGACCAACAATTTAAATGGGAGGACTAAAACCACTTGGTTGAATTTGAATGTAATAATTATTATCATTATATTATAAATATGACACAATTCAAGTTTTATATAGGAAAAAGTGAATAATTTCACTTGGTTGGGATAGTTTGCAAAATTAATTGTTTACATGTCCAAATACTCCACATGAAAATTAAAAACAAATGTTTGTTATTCGTCAAAGACTAAAATTTTCCTCTAACAGGTAGAAACATGATAATAATCTAAAAAGGTCACCATGAAAATTTGAGGTGTGGGCTAATTTTTTCTTGAGAGAAAGACCACATAAAATATCTATTAACACTAGTAGGCCATCAAAATTAGCTTCATGATTTGTCAGTACACTTGAGACTATGAAAAAGATTAGTCCTATTAACTATCATCTTGTTGTTCCTCATTATCTATCTATAATTCATGATGTGTTTCATGCGGCATTATTATTAAAAAAATTATAATTATTCTCATATTCCTGATTGGAATAATCTTGAGAAGGCATATGAGGACATGATTCAGCTTCACACCATCAATGTCTTTGCTTATCATGACAATAACCTATGAAATAAATATCTATAACAAGTGTTGTTTTAATAGGATTAGCTAAGTGAGTAATGTGTTAGTTGCTAAGATGAAAGTATTTTATGACAACACTATCCTAAATTATTTAATTAGGCTCTAGGATAATGCCTTTTTAAAAGGGGAGGATGTCATTTCTCATCGAGACCTATAGTTATTTATGCATTATGTTATGATGATTGATTATACATTTTTACTATTGAGACATTGATATTAGATTCTATTACTTCATGATCATTTATTATGATATTGCATTTTTTTTACTATTGTCTTAGTTTTAGTTTAAGTATTTGAATTAGTTTATATTATATCAATTTGATACTATTGATGTCATTTTTTTATCACAAGCAATAGTTTCATTACTAACCTAGGTCTAGGCCTATAACACTTCACCAGATAAAAACATTACTTCATATAAGTAAACGGATGTAGAAGTAAAATAATGAGATATAGTTATTTCACTCTTGTTCATTTTCCTCTTCTTGTGTTTTAAAATTCTATTATTGTCCATGTTTTTTTAGTTTTTTATTTTGAGGTTGTCATTGGATTTTATCCAATTTTTCCTTTTATTTTTTATTAATTTCTTGGCTATGGATACATTCATTAGTTAACTAGTTAAGCTAGATAATGCCTTCATGTGGACACAATTTTGGATTAATGTATATGTTTTATTTCATAGAATCACTAAAAGGTATCGAGACCTATTCAATAGTTGTGGAATTAATTATTTTAATGATTTGAACCTTGATTAAGGTTAACATAGTCAAAAAGAATGTTTTAAGAATTGGGAAAAGGTCATTTTGAAGAACTTAGGAAAATAATGATTATGTCTTTGTATTATACTTGGGTCAAATAACTTGATTATTTGATTAGGTATTGCATGAAGAATTGAAAAAGGTTTCACTTGAGTCATTATTATAGCGGAATGATTTGGGAAGTTTAATAAGTAGAGGAATCTCTGAGTTTTCATCATGGCTATAGAGAACATGTAGCTATATAATCCTAAAATTTATTTTCTTGGAGGGAATTAATAGTGTAATATGGATACAAGGAGGTTAAAACCATAATCAATTATTGTTAAGATGATAATATGAGGAGGAGGAAAGGATAAATTTTGGAAGTGTAAGAAAAGAAAAAAACAAAGAAGTTTTACATTGAAATAAGTAAGTCTATAATTCGAGTATGATAAGGTATATTTGTTATAATTTTATTAATGAAATCCATAAGACAAGGAGTGGGTTACATGATGGGAATAATTCATTATTGAAACTCCTTCGCTATTCCTTATAAGTGTTTTTACCACCTATAGTTGGTATACATTCTTGATTTACTATTGGAATGGAAACATAGTGGACTATTAAGGAAACCCATTTGGGTATGACTAGTTTTTTACTCATCTTGCCAATTACATGGCATAAAGATGACTTTTATATGTAAATTTAGTTGGATACTTAATATATTTACTTAGAATAGTACTTATGTGTTTTTCTTATTGATATGTTTCTTAAAGTGTTGTGTTTCTATGCTTATTATTTTTGAGTAAGAAACTTTTCATGTTAGATTATATATCATTATTTAAACTATATAAATAATACTTATTTTGAGAATGATAATTAAGGTGGATTATGATTTATCCCAATGATAATGAGGCATAAGTCAAGAATATTTTTTATTTTGATGTACTATACTCTTAGATAAAATTTTATTGTATTCTATAAATAATAAACATTAGGGTTTATTTTGTTACATATCAATGAAAAATGTTTTTTTTGAATAGTTGTACAATATTTAAACTCTCTTTGAATTATTAAGTTGATATACCTTTCAATCTTCAATTTAAGTGAGCATTTACAAGTTTGTATTTAACAATGTATTATTGTAACCCTTGCTTGGTTGAATGATTAGATAAAGTTTATGTTCTCCTTGTCTAAATTCCCTTAAAGTTATATATGAAATGAATCAAAGTATTGTGTATATTTAAAACTGTGTACCACATGGGGTAATGTCTTAATGCATTGGTATGTTACTAAGTAATATATTTTTTGATTATGTGATTTAACCCTTACTATATGAAATTATAAATCTTGTTTTTGACGTGACTTTTATGTGGTGTTGCTTGTTTCTGTATAAATGGACCTTAGTATGTTAATCACTATAAAAATTATTATTTTCTATAAATAATAACTCTAAGAAAATTTTTATCATTTACTAAAATCATGTATGAAGATTATGTTTGAATAAGAAATAGATATAAGTTTGTGGACTACTAAATATAAGTGTTTTGTATGTTTTTGAATTAAAAAATTGATATTCGATACTCAATTGTGAACATGAAAAATTATATTTTTTATGTATAATGGTTATTATAAAAATAAAGTTTTAATTCATTATTTATAATTATGTGAAACGTCATAGAAAATATGATTTGAGAATTTAAACTTGTTTATCCTTTCTTTGCATTTTATTGTTTGTGAACATGAAAAATTATATTATTTATTCATTATTTATTTATAATTGTGTTCAAATCCATATAAAATATGATCTAAGCATTTAAAATTTTTTACACTTTATTTCCATTAAAGCTTAGGTTGTGTATACTTGGATCTAGTTGTTTGAAGGTTGTTTATTCAAGGGTATAGACTATGTCATTATAGTTTAATTCATGAATGTTAATTGTAAGTCATGAAAACTATAATTTATTTTTGAAAATCATTCTTTTGTATAACATAATGTTTTATAAATAACATAATTCTCTTATCATCTCATGTTGATTAACATTTTTCTAATAATTATGATGGATATGGACTATTATAGTATGCTACAATTTTAGGAAAACAGAATCATGATTCTTTAAAATTACATTATGATAAAAAGAAAAAGAAAATCTTCTTCTTGTCATGTATATTTATGACTATGCCTTATTCTAGAGTGGATGGTTTAGTATTGGTATAAATTTATCTAGTAAGTACAAAATTTATATGGTTGGATTCATGATATGGAGTGTTGAGTTACATTAATATTGACTCTTGTTTTAGAAAAATATTAAATATTTTAATAGCATTGTTTAATTCATGGTAAATGTATTTATTTAATAAATAAATAAAATAATTTTTAAGTGATTTAATTTTGTTTATGATATATTAAAATAATCTCAAATACCTTTAGTGAATTAAGGAGAATCATGTGGAACAGGTGAACCTTGTTACTGACCTAAAACTCTTTACACATACATGGCATTTATATTGGAGTTTTTGTAAACAAGTAATTTATCTCTATCTTCAAATTATGTTTTTCATATCACATATGAGATGGATATACATTTTGATTTATATATGAGTCAATAAATATATAATTAACCATATTCATATAAATAGTGGACTTGTATGCACCCAAAAAGTACATAGTTCAACACTCCAAAATAGATATGATGGAGAAGAAATGATTTATAAAATATGATCTAATATGATTCCATCTAAATATATACCCCTATCTCTCTTTGTATCCCATTTAACCTTGAAATTTTATTTTTTATGTCATTTCTGGCCTCAGTGATTGATTTTCTTCTTTTGCAATGAAACTATTATTATTGGTGTTAATACCATAGCTTCAAGCTACAAAAATACCCTTTCATGCATCGGTGTGTAATGAAAATAGTAATATATCAATGGTTTTCTCATAAAATTTCATGGTAATTTTATTACATAACATTATTTTCATCATTCTATGTAGTGATTAAGTCTATAACCCCTATAAATTATGGTGGTTTCCTCCCACTTTACTTGTATTCAAACTTTATCATCCATAACTTGAGTTTCCACATAATTTTGAATTTTTTATTTAGGTTTCCTGCTTGATTTTAATTTTTTTCTCCATCATGATATGCCATCTCACTCCTAATACTCTTTTATCAATCCTTTTTCATCCCATCTTTGAGTTAACTACCAATTAAACTCACCCTTGGAACTTCGTTGCTTTCTCTAAAAGTATATCCATTTTTGATGAATTTTAGTTCCCAAATTTTGCATTGATAATTATTATTCAATTATTTACAACAACCTAATCTAGCCTTATTTATATATTTTTTTAAAAATTATTCCATATTTTTTCATCTCTGTGGTCCTTCTACATAGTATTGGAAGGGAGAATTCATTTAATTAGCAACACAGTCTTTCCTATCAAGTGGATCAGCTAGTCACAATATAGTTGCAATATTCTATAGGGTTGTGTCTTCATTGTTCTTATTCTTTTGATAAATAATTTTTTAGAGAGTTCCTAAGGATAAATTGAGCAAAGGAGATACCTTGATGAGGATAATCTATAATAGCAATATCCTTGCTTCCAGAGGGTCTCATTTTGAATAGGTTAGGGGTTTTCAATTTCATTCTAGATTTTTCTATTGTATTAGATTATTTTAAATTTTATTTTTTCATTTAAAATAATTTAATTTTAAAATATAAAAAATAAAAGAAAATAAATCTCTCCCACTCTCTTTCCATTACAAAAAAACATAGTATATATCTCTTCTTTACAATAGTTGTTATACTTTATTGGAAATAACATAGATTTGTATATCTTTTAGGATAGAAAAAATAAAAAACAATAATATATAAAACCATCATAAATTAATTAATTTTAAGTTTTATAAAACATATCATTCAAAAACAACCATTGATTACTAATCCACAGAAACTCAGGCAATCTAACTAGACAAAACGTAATATATTAGTTATATAATCCACTCATTTTATTAGTGAATAAATATATTTATAGGACATTAAATTAAAAAAATAAATGAAAGAAACCATTTTATATATATTCACCCATAAATAATCCCATTTAAAGAACATGATTTAATATCATCAAATATTAGTTTTTAACTTGCATAGAATAATTAATTTATTAATTTGTAGTGAATATATTTGATATTGATTAGAGTATTATTTTTATGTATTCATGTTATAAAATATTATTCATAAATTCATCTCTCATATTTTACATATCAAACACAAAAATAAATTAAACTCATTTAGGTTGCATCTCAAAAACTAGGCAAAACATATAATAATGAGAAACTACACATTTTTTTCAAACGTTTGTTTTCAGTATTAGATGCATCATAAGATATAATTGAAAAGAAATAAAAAGTATCTTTCCTTTATTTTTATTCATTCAATACTTTATTACTTTTAAAATTTATAATTCATGAAGTATTTTATTTTGTTTCATTCTACCAAAACATTTCATAAACAATAAAAGCAATCAAATTGTTTTGTCTATACAATTTAAAGCACCAAAACGTTCCCTTAAACCACCAAAATTTTAAATATAACATTTAAACACACCTTAAATATAATTTATTGCACTTATATACCACCTTTACTTATTTTTTGGATTACACTTCCTGAGAGTCCTTTCCTTCCTAAAATAGGTCTTTTTCCTAATGTGGTAGCTTGTTTTCCCACAAACAACTTGAACATAGAGTAGAAGTAGTCCATTCCACACCTATCCCAAATCTCATTATGAATACAATAAGAGAAATAATGATTCTCTAATCCTCTTAAAGTCATTTACCCTAGAACCAAGGTCACCAACACAAAGTTAGCCAAGCTTAGTCATCCACATTCCATTTTCCTTTCCTCCTAAGGAATAGCCTCGCTATTTATCATTCACTTCTTGTAGGACACTAATATGGTGAATTTGAAATAACACAATTTACAACATTCCCTGATTCATCAAACCAAATCATACCTTTTTATTTTCCCACGCATTGATTTAGAGTTTTATCTCCATGTTATTCTCTACATAGAGGGAATAAAAAGTTACATCTCTTCCCAAATTAACACTCTCAATGAAAAATATTATTCAAAATATCTATTATGTTTCCATAATGAGCATCCCATACCACCTATCATGATCTATGCGCATTTGGTCCATAGTCAAATACACACTTCTCTTTTTCTTCTACATAAAGCTCACACCTCTCACACAATCATGTACACTCCTTTGTCTAAATTTGGATCATGACCTTATGCGAAATTCCCAAACCTTATTGTATAATTTAATGAAATGGTCACCTTATATTTTATCTTACATACTCCATATCTCATAATCTTATGCACTTCAAGGGAATCTACTCACAAACTCACTTAATCCTTTGGTCCCCACGTCAGCAAAACCACTTTTTAACCTTAACTAACCACATGATTAAAAATTTGGCCCAAATAGCTATTATCCATTGATGAAGGATCCTAAAATTATAGGTCATTAAAGACAACTTAGACATTAACTCTTTAGATCATTACCAACTACCACATCTGATATGAGATTGGTGTGCGTATCAATATCCTCTTTAGTATATATACAATGATAAATATTAATTTTGTAATCATGCATGTTAAATATGTAATGTATGAATCTTAAAAACAAAAAACTACCAAATCAATGCCATTTACCTAGTCATAACATAGATATATTGATATGTGCATCTACTCTGTATGCATGCATTATAGACATTGTACTCTATTTTCCTTTTTATTTCATTTATGAACAGAAGTTTAATTTATTGTAAGTAATAATTTTAATATATTAAATGTGTGTTTTATTAATTTTTATCAATAGATTTCTTCACTTTGACTTTTCATAATCAAACTTGATTTTCCCTTACATACCTAGTGTCGAGTCCTATGGTGTGGATCATTAGTATCAGAGTTACACTATTTTCCTTTTTATGTAACCATATGATCACAATGAGAGAAAAGTATTAGTAGTCAAGTTTGTTTTATTGATTCCAAAATAAAACCATAGTAAAATAAATGTAGATAACACTAAGAACCAACCTGAGGTAGCCATAGAATTTAGAAGGCTCATCACTGATGCACTTGAGGCACAATGCACTAATTTTTTGGCCAATTATGAAAACTAATGATGCATCTCAACCCAATTCCTTCCCATACATATCAATAGTATCCTCCACAATGATTTTATAAATAAACCCAATTTAAATTAAAATTCAATCTAGACATCACTCTATTCAAGGGAAAGATCAATGCCAAACTAGTAGATACCTAGATTTAACAATTTTAGTCATACTTCTTATTCAAAATTTTCATCGATGTTAAAAATATCACCTTCATAGTAATGAATGTTTCCATTACATTTTTCATTTTTTGGAGACCTTCAGTGTGCATCATGCACAATATTTCATTCTAATCGAGTCATAGAGGACTTTTGTCTATGTGATGAAGGAACAATATTACCTTCTCTAAAATTTTTAAGGTAAATACATAAAGTTCTAACCATTTTGAAAATACAAGCATTACCTAGTGGAGGAATAAACCAACACATTCCATGACTACTGTATTCACCTACAAGAGAACTTGAGATAACATCCTAGGGTGTTAAATTAAATCATCAAAATCTCACCTTATATCAATGAAAAGTTGGATTTATTGAATTTTAATAATTTGGGACAAGCATATCATAACACCTTCAAAATAAAATCTAAGGAAAATATGAAGTACCATACCACCTCTTCAAAAAAAAAATATATAATGTCCATCCCTTTCACAACTCCACATTACATAAATTTGTTTAGAAGCATTACGCTTATCATAAAGGTGAACATCCTTAGAAGAATACTCAATAACCAACGGCTCATGTACCTTCTAAATTAGACAAAGGAAAGAAGAATTTTTGTGACGAGTGGTGATACCCATTTCTCATTTACCCATTTCAAATCTAAATGTCATGTAAAGTAGTATTTTGTCACATAATCTACATCAGGACCCATACCTATGGATAAAATCATTCTACATAGCTCTCATCTAGACACCAACAACAAGGGGATTGGCATATCTAAATATCATGAAGGTCTTTTTCACATCAATTTTTTCATGAATATTTAGACTCTTCACATCATCATCAATAATTAAATTTAAAAGAACATCATTGAAAAATCAATAAATCAATGCCTTTGTATTACCACTATTTTACATCCCAAGCCATATTATTTTGGGTGGATACAATAAGTTAAAGACAAATAGGTCCAAGATAGTTAAAATTTAGTACAAATTCAAACCTATGTAAGATAAAATTACTTGGGACATTTCACCTCTAGAGATCTATGACATCTTGATGTATAGACTGTATATATATGATCATAAAGTTGCATATCAATTCAAGCCACAACATTGGAATATCTAGACATAAGATAATTTATAATACCTCTTCAAGTCAGTTTCTATGACCAAAGTGACATTATTCTCTACCAAGTAATGTTTCAAACTTATCTCACATGCATAAAAGTTTATGCTACTCATAGTTTACCCTAACACACCTACATAATAGATGACAAAGCATACTCAAGTACTACAAAATACTCACATAATATCACAAAAAAAATGAATTGAAAATTTATTCAAATAATGTATAAAATTATTCATAGATTTTGAAGTCTCTATAAAAAACTAAATAATAGAGCACCATATAAATTTAGTTCCTAGATCCCCTCTTTTAAATAGCCCCTATATTGTAGATTAGTTTGGGAGAATGATGAAATCTAGTCCCAGATACAAGAGCTCCTTAATTAGGGAAATATTAAGATTAGATATTCTAATTATGGGATTATAATAGTCCTCATACCCAATATTTATAGGTCTTGGTGACTCTACATAGAATATCATGCACTCAATAAGATAATGGTGAAGAATCGATACCCACTACCATGTATTGATGAACTCTTGGAATAGCTCTAAACTACTCAATACTTCACAAAGATCAACTTGAATTAAAGTTACCATAAAGATCTAGTCCATCTTAAATATGTATAAAATATAGAATTTAATACAAAATAAGGATTTTATTATTGGTTGGTCATGCATTCTAGCCTAGCCAATACACCAACCACATTCATACGCTTGATGGATTATCTACTTAGGCATTTCATTAACTCCATCATTATCTAATTAGATGATAGTATCATGTTAATAAATAATTATTAGGAGTAACTAAAAAAACAAATCACATGTCTTTGACACCTTACATCAACACAAGTTAAAATCTAACTTTGAAAAGTATATGTTCTGAGTTTTGTAGATCTAATAACTAGGCTACATAATTTACTACACAAACATCTATGTAGACCCAAAATAGATCAAAGTGATCCAATATTGGCCTAATACATATAATATAATATAATTTGGGATTTTTCTTAGAGTTTATAAATTCTACCATGGGCTCATCCTTCATATCTCACACATCTCGTGGGCTTTCATCTGGATAACACATGAAAAACCCTAGTTAGGTTAGAATTATATGTGACAACATGATTTTGAGGAAATCAAGTGTTGGAGAGTTATCAATGATGTCATGGAGATGTCCAAGTGAGTGGATGAAGTTCCTTGATAGTCTAAGTGATAATGAAAAAGTTTACAATGTGTTTGTCTTAGTGTGCTTGATGTTGGCTTAGTTGATCATTAATTTTGACATGGTTAGAGATGTTTAAGGATGAGTATAGAGTATTAAGAATGTGTAAGGGGTCCTATTAGAATTTAATAATTTTTTCTTTTTAACTTTTTTTCATGAGTATAATTCATCTGGTAGTCCATATTTTCATCTAGACCTTTTGGGTCTAGTAGTGTAAAATCTAAGTAGGTAGTTTGTTGACGTCCCCATTGCCATGTATGGATGATTCAAAGGGAGTTCATCATATGGTTGTGATCACATTAGTCCCTAGTTTTGATGTGATAAATATTAGGACATGTGCCCAAGAATAGAAAAAGTTATGTGGGTGAAAATCTAAGCTCTTAGACAGTTTGACATTGTTCTCCCATACTTAGCCAAATTTGCATGAGAAAAGAATAACTAAGTAGGCATTTTTATGGTGGCATATCTCACACATGTGGATGTTTTAGGAGAATGTGATCATATGATTTTGTTCAATTTTGATATTATTTTATTTATGATAACTTTCAATTCATGTAATGAAGTGTGATAAAAGTTATGCATGTTCAAATTGGCCATTTAGACAAGTTTTTGACATAGTTGCCTCTGTGATAGAGAGAAATCTGAGTGAGAAGATTAATGTCATTATATATCACACATGTAAAGGTTTGAGGAGTATTTTTAAACATTTGTATATTATCTTCTGTGATTAAATCATATGTTCTATATTTTAGAATATGTGCTTGAGCAAAGCAAAATTTATTGTGGTCCAAAGTTGGCCTTCTAAGCAGATAAGCAACGGTCCCCATACTTAGTCTATTTTGCATGATGTTAAAGATCAAGACCAAATGAAGATCCAAAATTTCATGGAAGATCATCCATACATATATATGGTACATATTAAGTCAAATGGGTCAAATATTGAGCTCCTTAAAAAAGGATCAAAGGAGCATGTTTATTCCAAGTTATCAGGATGTAGTGAGATGAGAATAAGTGTTTGAGGTTTAACACTAAGAAATGATAAATATCATGCTGTTTAAGAGGATAAATAGTGAGTGGGTGTTCATACTAATAGATATAAATGGTGTGCATTAAATTCAAGATGTCAAAGTGACAATTATTTAGTAGTGTTAAATTTTGAAGTTATGTATAAGAGATCAATGGTGCACGTTGAGTCAATATTGAAAGAGTACATGAGATGAGGTCAACATGTTTAAGGTCCAAAATTTAAAAATTGGTGCACTATGAGTTAAAGTTAGAATAGTATCAATATTTCATGATAAATATAGATAAGTGAGAGTATCAGATGCAAGCATGATGTTTGATGTTTAATTATGATTATTTGAATTCAAATATTTGACTTTAATGAAATAAAGAATAGTGTTTAGTTTTTGGGCCATAACTTTTGATCTATGTATAATTTACTAAGGTAGTAAAAATAAAATATGTAGAGGAATAAATGTTTCATCTATAAATATATATTTTATTATTTGGAAGTGTGTAGAGGCAAAATATATAGGTCCAAAGTTAGAATGTGTTTGACTATATTCTAAAAGTGATTGAAGAAGATTGTTTGATATTTTGTTGACATTATTTTGATGTTTTACATTGAATTGGATATTGGGGAGTGTTTTAAACTCCATGAGGATCCTATACATGTCCTTTAGATGTGTGATCAATATATATTAAATATAAACAATGCTTAATAAGTTGTTTATGTATTCATTTATGATGTTCCTTTACACCAAGTCAGTGTTTGAGTTGTTTGAGCATATGCAGAGGTGAGAAAAGATGATTGTGGTTATTTAAGGATATCAAAGAGGACATAAGGAGTGAAAAAATGTATTTAAAATTAATCATATGTTTTTATTTTTTTCAATGAAGTGATAAATGGGAGAATAGGTCTCCATGAGACCTATAAAAGCTACAAGGGCCTTATTGAAAGGTGTAACTGCTTAAGCGTGACCCATAGATGCTATAGATTACCTATGAAGATAATTTTTATATGTTTCCTAATGTGAGAGATGACTTTAGGGTGAAGTCATGCATATTGGATGACCAAGATGGTGCTGATCATTAATTCTCTCTAAATAGTGAAATCAAAAGGGTTGATTTCTAGACTTGTGAGAAGCTTGTGTAGATGTGGAGGCAAGTGAAGGAGAGATACTTTGAAATAAAAGGTATATGTTAGTGAGGATAAATAGAGAGTAAATTGGATCATCTATGATTTTATATTCAAGGTGATGGAGGTGATAACATAGGTGATTGGACCTAATAATCCTAGAAGAGGTAGAATGAGTGAGTATGCTCACGAGGCTATTTGAGAGAGTGTGTATGGTGAGTCAACACAAGGTGAAGTTTGTGTGTGCCAAATGGATGGGTTTAAGGGTAGATTAGTTTTATGACTATATGTATGACCTATAGGTCATATTTTTATGTGAAAATAGTGCTCTTGTATATTGTGTGTGAGCAAAGGTGAAGAGAGATAAGTAGAGGTCATCATTAGGTGTCTCAGACATCATTCCAAAGGTGGATGTGTTCATAGGTTTTTGTGTGGTATCTCAGCATCTATATGGGTTGTAGCCTCCTTATAAGGTGAAAATTGTTAAAATTCTAGTTGTTATAACTCAACTAGATAGGTGTGGTATCACCTTATGGTATTGGTGTCTCACTAAACTAAGGGATTATAGTTCCTTAATTAGTTGTAACTAGTCTAAATTGGTTCTTATTATTATAGGACAATATTCCAATGGGTTTTCTCCCCCAAGAGGGTTTCCCACATATGTCATGTGTTATGTGTTTGATCTTGCCTTATCTATCTTAGGAATGATGTGTATGCTTCATGAATGTATGTATTGATCAATTAAGAGTTTAAGATATTTGTAATTGAATTTAGATTATCTAGGATCACTAATTTACCACCCCCTCTCAGTGATTGTACCTCTATTTAATTGGTATCAGAGTAGGTCCTTTAGAGGAATCTTAATAACTTGAAGGAGATTTTGAGTTGGTATAAAGATGAATAAATAGTGGAAGGTTGTAATCAAGGCATTTGAAGAGAAGATATTTATTTTGAAAAAAGATGCTAAAGAGGATGAGAAAGTTATCAATGATCTCAAGGTTTAGCTAGAAGATGCCAAGACAAGTTTGAGTTCAAAAGAAGAAAATGGTTTAAAATAAAAGGGCGTCATGTTTGATAAAGGATCTTGACATAATAGTAGAGAAAATGACATCGAGGAAGAAGAAGTTGTTCTAGAAGCTAAGCTCATGAGTGCACTTGGTGAATTGAAAGAATAGAAGAAGAGGAATCATAAATTAAGGAATATGATCAAAGGTCTTGAAGTACAAGTCAATTCTCTTGAGGGAAGTTTGTTAGGCATACAAAATAAAGCAGAAAAGAATAATTTAGAGAAGATAAAGTCTATTGAATAACAAACATATAGATTGAAATACATGGCCAATAAGGCTAGAGATGATGAAGAGAAGATAAATATTATTGAGGATTAGTTAAGGACTACAAATGCAAATTGAAAAGTAAAAGGAGATGATTACACTCAGTCAAATATTGAGATGGGGTACTTGAAGAGTCAAGATGAGCTTTTTATAGTCATGTTAGATATGTTGGAAGAGAAACATGAGAATCCTTAATATGTTAAGGAGAATGTAATATTTGAAATCAATGCAAGAAGGTATGTTAGATAACCAAATGCTTCAAGGTATGCTAGTTTATTCCATGGTCATTTATATACATGTAATAATTATGGACATAGTGTTAAGGACTGTAGAGGGAAGTTAGTCAAGAATGAGTCCTCATGGTTCCTTGAAATAAGAATCAATTGGTCTTAGAGAAATAATAACTTAGATCAGTCAAGAGGTATGCTGAATTATGTAATTTGTTATAGTTTTCATAAGAGTGCACATATTTCTAAATTCTATCCAAATTATGTTAATAGGTCATCAAATTATGTCAAAATATATAGATCTCTATCATATCTAAGAAAGGATAAAATCATGTATGGAAACAAAAGGTAATCATTGCCAATTATTCTAGTCATAAGAAAGATAAGAAATTTGTTCTAAAAGGCCATGTTGCAAATCAGGATAAGATCAAAGATCCATTTGGAAAAATCGCTACAAAAGACAAGAAGATTCAAACTATGGTATCAAGACCTAATGTAATAAAGAATAAGGAGACTAAGCCTATTGAGTCTAAGAGTGTTGATGGATTATTTGCCAAGGTGGAAAAAGTATCAGACATGAAGGAAAGCTAAGAGTTTTTATTGACAACATTCATTGAAAAATATATAGAAAAGAAAGAAGTAATAGATTCATTTAAATTCAAGTAGGAATTCAAGTCATAAAAAGATTTAGAGATATGGGAATCTCCAGAATTTTGGGACTTTTAGTCTCACTATGTCAAAAGGGTGTCTTTATCTAAGCTTTAAGGAGACATTTTATAGAAAGAAGTGTGGTAGATGTTGTTTGGGTCTTGATTATTGTTATAAGACAAGAGAGGTCATGAGAAGTTGTGTTTGATTATTATGAAGGACTTTGTGTGTGTTAATTTTCTCTCTAGTTTTGAAAAACTAGCCCAAAAGATGAAAGGTAATGATTGGAGGGTTTGATGTCTACAAACCCTAAGGTATGTGTTCATGATGTTAATGAATTAGTTTTGGTATATGGATCTAAGTGAACATTATGTAGAGAATATGATTTTTTTCATCAGTTGGTGACATGCTTGTAATGCTTGGTTGACCCCAGTTTAGTATTCTTTGTCATGAAAGAATGTTGGCAGTATGTGCAAGGTCTGCAATCAAGATCATAATGGGTTTTTCTAGATGGCATAATTTGTGTGATTAATTTTCAAGAAGTTTTTATTGATCAAAAAGTTCTATGTTCTTATTTTTGATGTGCTCTAGGTGGTTTTGTGGTGTAAAGATATCTTGAAGTCAAAATGAAGATTTTTGAGTGCTCTTAGTTGTCTTAATTTTAGCTTAAGGACATGTAGGTCATAAAATGGGTTATTTAATGTATGGGTTGCCAAAGGTATGGAATCTCAATTTTTGGTCCAAAAGTGTGTGATGTTCATCTCCAAGTGTGTAATAAGTTTCAATAATGTGCTTGACTAAAAGGTGATATGTTTACCTTTGTTCATTTTGATTTTTTAGGGTTTTGAGCTTTACTAAAAAATGGTTTTCCTTATGAGTTGAGGTTTAAGACTTTTGAATATATTGAATGGGATAAATGGGTTTTAAAATCAAGCTTCATAAAGATATAAAGGTTTTTGGATTTCTTGTTATTCAATTTTTTGTCAAGATGGAGGCCTAATTGACAAGTTGATTTGTGAAGGAAATATGTTGCAAAGAATGAGATAGGTGATTAAAAATGGTGTATTTGAGGATGAATATAAGAGTGATTGATATATGAAGTATCAGGTATTGATGGTGTGTCTACTGAAAGTTATGAACTCTATAATTTCTAGATAGGGCTACAAGAAGTCTAGATAGGCCTAGTGAGAAGATGAGTGTTTTTTGTTCAGTTTATCCAAAAGAGCAAGGTATGTGTGTTTCAAGGAGAGTTATAAGGTAATATTAAATCATGTTTCCTATTTTATATATTTAATGAAGTTTATTTGATGATTGTTGAGGTGGTTTGATATAGAAGTCTAGTAGGCCTATATGGTGGTTCTTCATGGTGCATGGAGATTTGAAGATGCTCAAGTGATGCATTTGCTCAAAGATTTTAGGGGGAATCACTCTCAGAGGTTTTTTGAATATTTATATTAGATTCCATTACATGGTTGATAATTACAAGGTGGTATGCACAAAGTTAGGGGGATCTAACTTAGGTAGCTTGAATGGATTGAGGAGTGTTGCATGATGTAAGGGGAAGAATATGTGAGATGATTAATTTATATTGAAAATGTGGTGATATATACTATATTGAGATTTTAAGAAGTTCGGTATGATGACTTGATCAATCCTAGTCATCTTTGTGTGGTCTTTCTTCATTAGTTGTAGTGCTTGATTGAAGAGAGTGTTGGCATGGAGAAAGAGGAATTTGTCAAGGCAAGAAGAGGTAGGATGAAGATAAGGGGAGTTTGTATTATATTTCTAAGGTGGTCGTCTCATGTTGAAAGTATTTTTAGGGCCTTAATATTAATTGGTGCCCACTTTGTCATTAAGACAAAGGTAAAGAAAGTTCTTTTTGTAAGAGTGCTTGAATAAATAGAAGGAAGGTGAGTTGTTAATTATATATGATGTGTGTTGACATTAATGACAAAGGAGAGACTATTAAAGAGTTATCAATGATGTCATGGTGATGTCATGGAGATGTAAAGGTGAGTGGATAAATTTCTTTGATAGTCTAAGTGATAATGACAAAGTTTGCAATGTCTTTGTCCTAATGTGCTTAAAGTTGGCTTAATTGAACTTTAGTTTTGGCATGGCTAGAGATGTTCAAGGATGAGTATAGAGTATTGAACATGTGAAATTTGTCCTATCAAAAGTCAAGAATTATTTGTGTAATTGTGTGCATGATTATAATTCATCTAAAAGTCCATAGTTTTCACCTAAACCTTTTAGATCTAGTAGAAGAAAATTTAAGTGGGTAGTTCACTAACATCACCATTACCAAGTGTCGATGAGTCAAAGTAAGTTAGTCATATGGTTGTGATCACACTAGTCCCTAGTTTCTATGTTAAGTCTTAGGACATGTGCCTAAGTGCAGTCAAAGACATATGGGTAAAAATTTGAGCTCTCACGTAGTTTGACATTGTTTTCCCATACTTGGCCAAATTTGCATAAGGCAAGAAAATTTGAGTAGGCATTTTAATGGTGGAATATCTCACATATGTGGATGTTTCAATAAAAGGTTATCATATGGTTTTTTTAATTTTTTAGCATAGTTTATTTGTGATAAATTTTACTTCAAGAAATGGAGCACAATAAGAGTTATGCATGTGCAAGGTTGGCTCTTCAAGCAAGTTCTTGACATAGTTGGCTCTATGATAAAGAGAAATCTGAGTGAGTAGATTAATTTAATTATATCTCACACATGTTAATGTTTTACGATTAGTTTGACACATTTTTGTATTCTCCTATATGAGGATAATATATGGTCAAAATTTCAAAATATGCACTTGAGAGAAGCAAAAGTTATTGCTGTCCAAAGTTGGCTTTCCAAGTAGATAAGCAATGGTCCCCATAGTATATTTTTCATGATGTTAAATATTAGGACCAAATGAAGATGAAATGGTTCATGTGAGATCATCTATCAAGCTTTAAAATTGAGGACAATTTCTTAAGGTTTAACATTGAGTAGAGATAAAGATCGATCTACTTCAGAGGATCAACAGTGACTGGGTGTTCATATTGATCGATATCAATGGTATGAATTAAAGTCAAGAGGTCAAAGTGATAGTTTTTTAGTAGTGTTAAAGTTTGAATATATGTTTAGGAGATCGATGGTGCACATTGAGTCAATATTTCAAGAGTGCATGAGATGAGGTCAACATGTTTAAGGTTTAATGTCTAGGCATTAGTGAATTATGCATTAAATTTAAAATAAGATCAATGGTACATGATCAATATAAAGAAGAGAGAGAATAAGATGCAAACATGATGTTTGATTTTTAACTGTGATTATTTGAAATTACATATTTGAATTTAATGAAGGAAATATTAGTGTCTATGTTTTGGGCTATAGCATTCAATCTATGTAAAATTTGCTCGTGTACTAAAAAACATATATGAAGAGGACTCAAAGGCACATCCAAAAATATAGATTTGAAGATCTGAAAGTGTGTACAATCAAATATATAGAGTTATAAAGTTTATTATGTGTTTGACTATGTGCTAAAAGTGACCAAAGAACATTGTTTGAGATTGTGTTGATGTTGTTCTAATGTTTTATGTTGAATTAGATATTGAGGAGTCTTGTAGTCTCTATGTGGAGTTTGGATGTGTGATCAATCTATCTTGAGTATGAACAATGTTTAAGAAGTTGATTGTGTATTCATTAATGATGTTCTTATACACCAAGTCAATGTTTGAGTTGTTTGGGCATAAACAAAGCTAAGAAAATATGATTATGGTCATTCGAGGATGTCAAATGGGACATAAGGAGTTGACCCATGTATTTGAAATTGGTCCTATGTTCTTGTTTTGTTTAAGGAAGTGATAAATGGGTGAATAGGTATCCATGAGACCTATAAGAGTTATAAGGGCCTTATTGAAAGGTGGAACTACTTAAGGGTGACCCATAGATGCTATGGCTGACCTATGAAAATTGTTTTCAACCATGTCTTGATGTGAGAGATGCCTTATGGGTGAAATCATGCCTATTGGGTGACCAGGTTGGTGATGATCATGAATGCTCTATAAATAGTGAAATTAAAAGGGTTGCTTTCTAGACTTGTATAGATGTGGTTTTAAGTGAATGAGATAAGTTTTGAAAGATAAGGTACAGGTTAGTGAGGATTAGTAAAGAAAGAAGAGGATCAAAAATGCTTTTCTATTCAAGGTGATAGATGATCACTTAGGTTATTGGACCTAATAAGCCTAGAATAAGTAGAATGGGTGAGTATGCTCAAGAGTATATTTGGGAGAGTGTGTATGGTGAGTAAAATAAAGGTGAAGTGTCTAGTGGATGGGTTCAAGGGTAGATTAGGTTGACGACTATGTGTATGACCTATAGGTCATATTTTTGATGTCAGAATAGTGATCTTATAGATTGTGTGTGAACAAAGGTTAAGAGTGATAAGCAGAGGTCCATCATTAGGTGTTTTAGATATCAGTCCAAAGTTGGATGTGTTCATAGGTGTTGTTGTGGCAACTCAACATCTAATGGGATTTCAACCTCCTTACCAGATGAAACTCAATAAAATTCTAGTTTTTGTTGCAGCTCAGCTAGATAGGTGTGGTAGGACCTTATGGGACTGATATCTCACTAAACTAAGGCATTGTAGTTCCCTAATCAGTTGAAGCTACTCTAAATTGGTTATTTTTATTATAGGATAGTAGTCCAATTTCATGTTCTAGTGGGTTTTCTCCCCCAAGAGGGTTTCCCACATATGCCATGTGTTATGTGTTTGATCTTGCATTGTCTCTTTTATGAATGATGGGTATGCTTCATGAATGTATGTATTGATTGATTAGGAGTTTAAGATATTTAGAATTGAAGTTGAATTATCTAGGCTAACTAATTCACCACCTCCCTCTCAGTTATTATACCTATAACATCAACAAATGCCTATTTTCAGTGTCTCTTCTTGCAATACCCAACATTATACATTATTTTGAAATTCACATTGATGCATCTAACTATGCACTAGATGCAATGCTCATGTAACATGGACATTTTGTTTCATATCACTAAGAGATGTTTCATGACATGAAGTAAAGGTACTCCACCTATAAGAAAGAACTACATGTTAATATAGAAGTAATCATGAAATGGAGAGACTATATTCTAGGGAAGGAGATAATTATTCATTCAAGTCATAAGCCGCTTTAGTTTATATAGATATAAAACAAGATGTATAATATGTGACATATGAAATGTATTACTCACATGCAATAGTTCCATATCATGATCAATGACAAGAAAGGGAAGGAGAAGAAGGTAGCATATTGCCTTAGCTAACCACCAGTTCATGATCTCATCGTAGTGTTGGACACACATGTCCATAACTTCATAGACTAGGTATCTCACTAGACAACTGACTAGGACTTGATAATGACTTACACCATCCTAGTACAAGGTAAGAAAGAGTAAGAGTTATACTTGTTTGACTAGATTGTATAAAATATCAATAATATTTATGTTTCTAATGGCACATCTCACCAACAACTCATATGGGAAGTACACTAAATCAATATTTTAGGACACTTGCACATAATAATGACTCTAGACACATTTTAGGCACACTTCTTCTGATTACACATGCACATAGACATGGAACACCATGTCGAATATTGAATTTCTTATTGCATTTCCAAGCCCAAAAATATGAATCTATGACTTTACACACATATACTTGTTCTATTTAGGACATGACAATATATTATCATTGATTTCATGAATGGGTTGCCTAAAATAAGACTCCAACATGATGGTGTGTTCATTTTAGTGGATAGGTTTCTTCTATGACTATCATGGTTACTTTAATGAAGCAAATTGATGAATTTGGCACTATGCAATCTTTATTAAACAATGTTTGGGTTCATTTTTGGCTTCCAAAATCCATCATATCTAATTAAGATCTATGTTTTGTAAGTCACTTTTGATAAGCATTATGGGATTTGATGGGTATATAACTAGACTAGTTGAATGATTTTCATCCATAGATAGATGGGAAAACTTAAGTGGTAAATAATGGACTTGTTCATATTGTATGAATATACAACCATACACATGAGTACACTGGTGATGATAATTTTTTGTACATTCAACATTCCTACAATAGATACCTTCACATCTCTATGGGTCATAGTCAATTATATATATATGTCTTGGGTAGACATATCCTACCATGCACTAGTTGGCACTAAATTATGCACATAAAAACATGAAGAATATAAATTTGAGAAGTTTTTATGAAATATATAGTTTATTCATCATCAAGTTTAGTATATCTTCTCTTTCCCTCAAGAAAAGTATAAGGAGCATCATGATACACATCACACACCTCATATAGTCTGAGTTGGTGATAAATTATGGATACAACTTCATAAGGAATGCTTCAAATGTCCACCCCAAAATATTAATCCTATATGTTATCGCCCTTCTTCCATTCTATGTATAATTAGTAAGAATGCCTTTATTATTGATCTCCCTCTGAATTTAGGTAGGTACTGAGTCTTTAATGTGGAAACTCTCAAGCCTTACATTATGCCATTTATTGATTTGATAGTGACACAACATCCTTTTTATATGGATCTGAACACTTATGCCCCATAGAGAAGGACCAAATTATCAAAGTGAAAGACACGTGCACCCACCATAGCATACATTAAGTTTTTTGATTAGTAAAGGTTTGAAAATAAGATGATCAAGTTAAGTGGTACAGTTATCAACAACTTTGAGTGTACTTTTCTCATATTCACACCAATGTAATTAAGACCATTACTCTTCAATAAGGGGTGAATGATCCATATATAGTCATTACACAGTTGAATACACTCCTCATTTCTTATCCTATGCATATTTCACACCTCTCACATAATCATGCACTCTTATTTATTTTAAGTTTGCTCTTAACCTTATGCACAAGTCTCACACCTACTCATAAACTTTCATGTAATGGTCACCTCTAATTGCAATCTTCGAACTTCATAACTCATAGTCCTATGTAATTCAAGGTAATCTACTCATAGACTCACTTGATTCTTTAGGACCCACTTCAACATGACCATGTGTCAACTTACCCCAAATGTGTGAATTTAAATGGGGCCCAACTATTTATTATATACCAATAAAGGATCTCAAGATCAATGGTTATTGAAGACAACCTATACATTAAATATTAAAACTATTTCTAACTACCACATTTGATAGGAGATTGGTTCACCTATCAACATCCTCTCCTTCATTCCATTTATTATGTGGTATTATTATTCCCCCTACATGAATACATCTAAACATGATATTGGAGGATATCTTGGCTTAGAAGGTTATATGAGAAGTCAAAACATTTATGGTGAATCTTATTTATTTAGTTAGAATAATAATTCCTCCTAACTAAAAATATAATATTTGTTTCAAGACTATCCCAATACTAACTCACAAACTAGGTGTGGGATACCAATCTACAAAATGTGGGACATATGAGAAACTGCTAGTAACCATCCTAAGTCTAACAACATGAATTTTTATAGTGTGAGTGGAGCCACTCCTCACATGGAATTAATATTTTTAATTATTTTAATAAATATATATATATATATATATATTAAATAAAATTAATATATTGGAAGAATTTGTTACCTAGAGGATGAAGTAATTTGAATACAAATAACTACACACCCCTCTAAAAACAACCAGAATACCTCTAATTGACTAGAATAAAATTTAATAGTTCATCATAAAAATTTTATTGAAAATAAATATTTTCATAATTACCAACCTATTCCTAAAACACCTCCCACAAATGAGGTTCCTAGAACTAATAATGTTTTTACTCTAAATGATGTTTTATCTATACCTTTTTGAGTCAATTTCACATTTTTTATAATAACCAACTCTATTTATGTCAAGGAGTGAAATATAACCCTCTTAACTAGATTAATTAATCCTCCATACCTATCATGACAATATCTTATCAACTACTTCAAATAAATCAGTTTAGGTTTTTATTCCATATAATGGTTTTCCCTACACATGTCCAACTTGCTTAGGTCTCACTTAGGTGTCATATTAGGTCATTAGGAAAATATGTCTTAACCTTATTTTCTAATTTTGATTTTATTTTTAATTATTTATATAGCTTACCTTTCCTAAATATATTTGTCTAATGCTCATAATACAATATTTGATTATTGAAGACAAGTTTCTTTCTACTCATGTTTGATTTGTGCATTCATGTCTATCAAATCCTAATCCTGAATTATAGTTGACTATGAAATGGTATTAATAATTATTCTATTATATAAATACCATAGATTATATTATGAAATATTGAGTTATTATATTGCATGCCATAAGTCTGGCATTATTTGACCCTTCATATTATAGATTCAATATTTTTTAGATTTTGCTCTATTTATAGGGTACCTTATTGATCTAGATTAAGAAAAAGAACAAGGAAAAAGTTTTTTTTGAAGTTTATCTATTTTCACTATTTATTGATATAAAATATATTTTGAAACTAGATTCTTAAGGTACTAAAATCCTATGTTTAATTGTAAACATGACCTAGTTTTGTGATAGACAATTTTAGCCATTTTCAGAAGGTTTGAAGGAATTTATGTTAATATAAAACAAATACATATATAAAAAAATAATAGTATAGGTATTATCATTACTAATATAATATTTTATCCCTTAGTCACACCCAACCCAAGGGGGCTTAATGTTTTCTTGAAAATTTGAGTCAAACTTTTACACACCCAAAATTTATTCAAAGTGGAGATTTTGTTTTGCGATCAAGAACTTCAAAATATTATAATTTTCAACTTGATACTCCTTTTCATACACTTTTTTTTTGACATCTACACATTATTTTTATTTTAGAGCCTTGTAAAATTAAATCTTTTTAACTTTAGGTTGGGTTTCATGTCCTTTTATTTTATAATATCATTTCAACACACATTCCTTTCTACACCATGGACCAAAATTTAGTTCCAATTCTTACACCATTCAGCTATCAAGAGTGGAAAATCAAAATAAAAATCCTATTTAAGAGTACGTGTTTACACCATATCACTATGGGTATTGAGATAAAACCAACACCTAATGTAGATAAGGTCAAGTGGCTTAATATAAGTGAAAAATCCTATGGTCTATTATGTTAGTCAATATCTCCTACCTTGCTATTTCATATTGAATCTACAACTTCTTCTAATCATGTTTGGACCATTTCAAAAAACTCTTTTGGAAGGACATATTTATGGGTGATGAGTTGGAGAATGAACTCATTACTTTGAGCCCAAGCAACTTTGACATTGTACAAGACTTCTTCATAAAATTCAAATCATTTAATTCTTAATTGATTAATTGATTCTTTATATCCTTACCCAATTGGGTTCTAATTATTCTATCTTAGTTTCTACCTTCTACTCCAATAAGTGTGCCCTTAGAGATACATGGACCATGTCATCCTTGGATGTTTTTAGTGATAACTTGACTTAAGATCAAGACAAGCTTATTTAAATGGATACAATAAATTCCTATAAATAACATGTCAGAATTTTGAGTCATGACAAATAAAAGGCTTCTAACAGTAAGGAGAAGAAACAAACCAAGGACCATAAAAAACAAAGGGTTAGAAATATGATGCTAATTAAAAAGAATTAATTGATTCTTCCTCTTCATGAAGGAGACCCAAGAAAGAGAGACTCACATGTACCTATTGTAATAAAATTGGGTATGATGAAACCAAAATCATGACGAAGAAAATTGATTGACAAATAAAGATGACTGAGAAAAAATAATAATAGTGTCCCAAATTTAGCAAATTAGTGTTCATTAATACATGAGACTTCTAAGGCTAAAGATAATAGTAATGGAAAATGTAAGGGAAAATCTTAAGTGATTATCCGAAGAACATTCATTAATGATAAATGAAAGTGCAGAAATAAAAAAATCACAAAGTAATGTGACCATTCATGGTGAAACCCACAAATGAGGGAAGAATTTTAAAGTGGGAAAATGAAAGTGTCAGAGAAAAACCCATGTGATCTTATAAGAAGTCTTGTCACCAAAATATCCACAAGTAAAATTTAGAAGCAAGAGAAAATTAAGGAGAGAAGGAGCTATAAGTTTATATAGAGGAAAAGAGGAAAGAAGGGACCTTTTATGGAGATAGAGGAAAAGAATGAAAGTTATAAAGAATCTCATGATTACCTTACAATCCTCCTTTGTATTTTCCACTTGTGTCCTAATCCCTTGGAAAGTGAAGGGGGGTGAGTACCAAGTGGGGAAGGGGTTAACTATGCAAGTAAATCCCAAATCATAAAGGATAACAAAGAGGTGAGTGACACCTCATGGAATATAGTTTTATGTGAATTTATAAATCACATAAATAAAAATTCAAAAAAAATAAAGGGAACTTAGGATAAAATAAATTATCATAAATAAAGGGTAATCCTAAAACTCCACATTAAACTTTATTTAGGGGTTTAAAAAAACATAAGGGAGGAAAAATTACTAACTCTCCCCCTTGATGAAAAATCCATTCAATCTGAACATATTATAAAAGATTATAAACTTTTATTTACATAATGCCTTAGTGAAAATATTAGCCATTTATTTGAGTAGGATAAAATGAGAGAAGAATTTGATTTTATTTAAAGAGTTCACACTGAAATTTATTTTGAATCTCAATGTTCTTGGATCTTTCATGGAAAATTGGATTCTTTGTTAAGGCAATAACACTTTGATTATCACTAAAAATCATAGTAGCCTAAGATTGAGGGTGGCCTAAATCTGTAAGAAGACTTCTAAGCCAAATAGATTCGTTAGAAGCATGATTATAAGTTTTATACTCATATTTCATGGAATATATGGGTATAATAGTCTAATTTTTATGGTTCCATTAAATTGTGCTAGAACCCAAAGAAAAATAGAAACCACTCATGGGTCTATGATCATTAGGATCACCAACCCAATCAGAATTTGAATAACCTACCAAATACATTGCTATTTGTGGTATCCTCGATGATAAAATTTAGAGTACCTTCAATATAGTGAAGAATTATTTTAAGATCTTTAAAATGAGTATCTTGAGGTTTAGACATAAAATAAGAAATTAAACGAATTGAAAAAATAATACCTAGATGAGTATGAGTAAGATAATACAAACTAATAACTAATTTTTTATAGATAGTTGGATCAACAATTTTAGTTTCCAAATCATTAAGGAATTTGACACCAATTTCATAAGGGGTAGCAACAAGTTTTAATCTAACATATTAAACCTAGATAACAAGTCGTATGCATATTTATTGTGAGAAATTGAAATGATATATTTTTCTTCCTAAACTTGAATGCTTAAAATGTAATGTAAGAGACCCAAAACGATCATTTTAAAGGTATTATTTAAAACATTTTTAGTGTAATAAACCATTGAACTATTACTACCAGTTATGCTTAAGTTATTAACATACAAAAAAATGATACCTATGTTATTTGGAGTGTTTTTGAAAAAAATATTAACATAATTAGAATTTCAAGTAAAGATTTGGGGTGTAAAAAATTAATATATTTTAGAGTACCATTCTCTAGGAGATTGTTTCAAATCATAAATATTTTTTTTAAAATTGCAAAAAAGATTTTCATTTCCTTTATTAATAAAACTAGGGGGTTGAGACATGTAAATTTCCTCATGCAAGTTACCATTTAAGACTGCACTCTTAAAATCCATTTGATAAACAAGCCAATGCAAGTGAGAAGTTAAAGATAATATAACTTTGATTATGGAAATATTAGCAATAGTTGCAAAAAGTTTCATTATAATCAATTCCTTCAAATTGAGAAAAAACTCTAGCTACTAATCTAGCTTTATATTTTTCAATTTGATTATTAGAATTGAACTTACTTTTAAACAACCATTTACAACTTACCAAATGATGTCCTTTAGAGAAAGGAACTACATCTCAAGTGTTATTATAAATCAGATAGTTGTATTCATCACACATTTATTTTACCAATGGAGACGACCTTAATATTTTTTTAGTGTTGTAGCATCATTATTATTTATAAGTTTAAACATCAAAGCATAATTAGAAAATTATTATTTATTCATATGAGTATCATTACGATCGACATAAATTCCATAAGTTTCTATAGTAGTATTATCCCACTTAGGCATATCTTTAGGTGGAGAAATACTAGAAGAAGGAGAAGTAATTTTAGGAACAACATCATTATGCAACGCATGATTATGATCATCACTTGATTTAAAAGGAAAAGAAGCCGAAATTATATTAAGAGAATCCAAATTAGAAGCACAATCAAGTATACCATTTTAAGTAATTCTAACATCTCTTTTAATATTGATTTTATTATTTTAAGGATCATACACCCTAAAAGATTTAGATGATTCATCATAACCAATAAGGATAAAAGTGTCTACTTTAGAATCTAACTTCTATCATTTTTATGGGAATATGAAAAAACATATCAGAACCAAAAACATGTAAACACTTTAAACTAGGTTTTATACCACTCCAAGATTTTTTAGGGGTAATATTTAAAACAACTTTAGTGGGATTCATATTGATTATATAAACAACATAATACATAGCTTTAGTCCAAAATTTATAATGCATATTATTAGCATGTAACATACACCTAGCCATTTTAGTGATAGTCCTATGTTTTCATTAAGAAACAACACTTTGCTCAAGTGTGTAAGAAATAATTTTCTCATTTTTAATACCATGTTATTTATAGTACGAAATAAAATAATTGTTAGTATATTCCATTCCATTTTTGGTTTGTGATATGCATAAAGAACAATGAGATTGTTGTTCAACAAAGACATGAAACTCAATAAAAGTGTTTTAAACTTGATATTTAGTTTTAAATAAGTAAATCCTAACTTGCCTAAAAATTTAAATCATACTTTTAACCATGAATATGAGTTTTCATAGGGCCTAAGAGATCACTATGAACTAAATGAATATTTTCATTAGCATGCCAATATTGATTCTTAGGACAATATTCTCTATGAATTTTATCAATCATACAAACACTACAAACATAATTAGTGGGAGGAATTTTAGATAAACCTTGCACCATGTTAAAATTATTCATAAGTGAAATACTTTGGTAATTGATATGTCTTAATCGTTCATGCCATAATTTAGCATCATTAGAAGAAAGAAAAGCATTAGAAGAGGAGGAAGAAGAGAATCCAATAAACTTGAACAAATTATCATTGTCTAAAAAATTAGTAACAACTATTTATAAATATTTCTTGGAAGATTTAACATAACAAGTGTCATTAAAAAAGTATAATTTATAATCATGTTTGTATAATTTAGGATTAAAAAACAAATTTAATTTTAAATCAGGAACAAACAAGACATCATAAAATTCACCATTAGGGATTTTAATAGTTCATATGACTTCAAAATTAAAATAAGCATGATTTGCAAGACTTAAATGATATTTATAAATACTTGGTTCCAAATAAATAAACCAACTTGCATTAGATAAAATATGTTGAGTAGCACCATAATCAATAATCCATTCAACAAGATAACTATGCAAAGCACAAGTAAAAAAATCTCTATTATTAGATTTTTATTTAGATTGAGTCTTGGTATTACTAGAGATAGAAATTTTTTGACCTTTCTCTTTCCATTTTTAATATCACATTTATTATTAAAGTAGTGATATTCATCATGGTTATTTTTGTCACAATAATTACATTCTAGCTTTTTCTTAGGTTTGGAGTTATATTTTTTATCTTTTTTGTCATGTGTATTATTGGACTTAGCATGCCCTTTGTCATTCTTATGTTGGTATTTATAAATAAAAGCATTTTAATTAGTATTAATACTACCAAATTGATTTAACTTTTGTTATTATTGATGTAATAAAGTACAAAATAACTTAAATGTCAATTGAGTAGATTAAGTAGGAAAAACTAGTTGCAAATGAAAATTTGTAATAAATTATTGAAAAATTCAAGGTAAACATTTTTCATGATAATATGAATTAAATTTAAATTTTAAAGTTTAATTCCTAAACCAGTCAGTTAATAATGCAAAGAGTGAACTTTAATTAAGAAATCATCCACACTTTTGAAGAACTTGTACTTTAAATCATACACTTGATCTTGAATTTAAATTTGTGAAATTCATTTATAAACAAATTTAAGCTCAGACCATGTAGTGGATGTAAGAAGACAAATATAAATATTCACATGAAAGTTGGGGTACATGGCCATGCTAATCAATCCTAAGGCCTCATTATTTTTTGCTTGTTATTTCTCTTGAACTTCATTAATTGTAGTCTTTTCATCAGGTTTGGGGTCTATGTCATCTACTACATGTACCAAGTGTTTAAAAGTGAATATGTATTACATATACAATTTATATAAATTGTAATTGATAGGTATGAGTTTAAATTCAAGAAATAAATGAGTCATTGTGCCTTGAAATATCACCTAATACTCATAGAATGAATAGGCAAGAAAAAGTCACTAAAAATAAAGGAGGTGCGGAGAAGGGACAAGAAGGCCAAAAATGAGAGTTATCCAAAGTGCAAAATAAATATCAAGAAATAAATGGGAGCCAAGAAATGATTAAGAATTGTAAAAAAATACAACTAAAAGATGGATAAAAACCATCTAAGTTGAATCAGAAGAGATAATAACAATGGTTTTAGAAATTTTTTTTGTGGTTAAACTTAAACAAAAAAAACTTCTTTTTGTAAACTCTCACCAAAAATTCAGTGATTGAAATATTGGAATGTATTGATAAAAAATTGTATGAATTATATAATAATGAGAACTTCCCTTTTTTATATTTTTTAAAATTAAAGACTTGTAAATTCTAATAAGAGTTAATGAATTATTTTAAAAGGAAAGAGCTTTTTTTTGTGAAACTTTATAAAAAACATTAATAGATTAAAAAAAACTTTTATTTATTAAGAGAAATAAATAAAATCATAGAACTTATTCAATAAAAATTTATTGTAGAAATATAAAAAGCATGTGGAAGATCTAAAAATATTGAATAATAAAAAACTCTTGTGATTGGCATACAAAAATAAATCAATGCATTTAATAAAGGACACATTTCTTATGTGTTTTATATTTTTATTTAAAAAATATATAAGAAGTCATAGTATAACAAAAAATTTAAACATGTAAAAGAGAATTCAATTTTGATACAATAATTTAAACTTTGTGAAATATGAGGGACACTTATATGCATCAAAGTGCAAGATGTAAAAGAGTAGAATAAATATAAAACAAATTAAATGGATAATAAAATTAAAAAAATGCACACATCAGAAGGGGTTAACCTACTACAACTCCAACATACCTAAAAATAAGGATAAACTAATAATAGGGTGCACCAATAAGTTGCACCAAAGTTAGAACATCAATTATCAAGTAAACTATAGAAAGGGAGAGGGAAAGATAAAATCAATGGATACACAAAGGTTTAAAAACATAATAACAAGAGTGAAACACCATGTATGAAAAGACTGAAAGATGACAAAAAAGGTGTTAACTGATAGAGATAAGGGAAACAAATATAAAATAAGTTGGGGAATTTGGCATAATAAGCATTGTTTAGAGGCTACAAAGAAAATCCAAATAAGTTAAGGAGAGAGCCTAGGTGAGGAGAACCACAAATTTGGAAGGGAATAACCTTTAAAAATATTAAAATATGCAACTAAAAAATATATCGACATAATAAGGGCACTTTATAAGAAAACTAGAGCTGGCAAAAAAAATATGGAGAAACTAAAGTGCATAAAATGAAAGAAAGAGATAAATTATTTTTTATGTGTATCTAATAAATAAACTCTAAAATGTGTGTGTGTGTGTGTGTGTGTGTGTGTGTGTGTGTGTGTGTGTGTGTGTGTGTGTGTGTGTGTGTGTGTGTGTGTGTGTGTGTATGAAATATTAGAAAATAATATGCTCAAAATTAAAACAATAGAAATTTGATCTCAATATTTATATAGAAATTTCAAAAAATTTGGTAAGAGAAATACTAAGTTAAAAAATACAAGAATGAAACTTGTATTATTTTATTTTTCTTGATTGTATTAACCTTTAAAAAAACTAACTTGGAGGGCCTCTCAAAACTAGGAGAAACTTTAAAAAATACTCCTTGGGAATAACCTGCAATAACTAGTTAGATAGCAAAACATTCCAACAAAATAAATTAGAGGGAAATGGATTTTAATGGAGAGCAAGGAAGGAACACTTTTTTAAAAAATGAAATATCTCTCAAAAACTACACACTTACAAAAAAAAATGTTAATAAGATGAAATTAGATCTAATACCATGAAAGGATTATCCTAAGAACATTTGACAATGTCAAATGAAACTACAAAAATAAAGAAATAAAAAAATCAATGTTACCTGTCAAAGTTTAAATCACAAATGAGATAATAATGTTATAGTGGGAAATTGAACCTATCAAATAAAAACCCATGTGATCTTATAAGAAGGCTTCTCACTAAAAAATCAACAATTACAATTTTTAATCAAGAGAAAATTGAGAAGAAGAAAGGAAGTTATGAGTTTATAGTGAGGAAAAGAGGAGAGGAAGGGCTCTTTTATAAATCAAGATTAAAATAATGAGAGTTACAAGGAATCCTAGTATTATCTTACAAGCCTCCTTTGTGTGTGCCACTTGTTGGCTAGTCCCTTATAAATTGAAGGGAGGTCTGTGCCAAGTGAGGGAAGGGGTTATTTATACAAGTAACTCCCAAATACTAAAGGATAAAAAAGAGGTTAGTGACACCTCATGGAATTTAGATTTATGTGAATTTATAATTCACATAAATAAACATTACACACATATAAATAAAACTTAGGATAAAATAAATTATCATAAATAAAGGGTAATCCTAAAAAAATCACTTGTTGTAGTTGTATCTTAGCCTTCTAAATGGATAATTTATTATGGTGCTTCATAGCACATGGATTCATCATAGGACCTTTTATCATGCTTGGATCCCTTTTATATGCATTACATATTGTCAGATGATGATACTTCTATAGAAGTTGGTGGGATAAGACCTATTGAAGTGAATTATGGGACATTTTAGGATGTTCTATTTCCTCTCTCATTATCCACCAAAATACTATATTTTTATTAGATCACTCACTTTAGTTTAGGCAAGAGAGCTGAGTTCACACCTGATTATATGGTTATTAGGGAAGTAAATAGCGAGTCCATAGTTTCATTTGGGAAATTAGATCACCAATCCTGGTTGTAAACTTTATCACATTTTACTGAAGATCAATCCTCTACTACACCATACAAATAGGGTGATTAAATTATGGAATGAGTGACTAATCCATCTTAACTATCACTAATTAGAGCTTTAGGGTTTCCATGTGTTCATTTTTCAATAGTGTTTGTTAGGGTTTCATACTTGTTATACATCCTAAATAATAATATGGCAAGTAAACAATGGAGAGATACATAAAGATTAGATCTACTTCATAATGGCATTGTTGGTCCATTTCCATATCCTTCATTTAACAGGACTAAATACATGCTTAAATTCATTGATGAAATTTTTATGTATACTTGGGTGTACTTTATTAATCACAAGTCTAATATATTTAATCTTTTTTAAGACTTCATGACACTTTTAGAAAAATATTAAAGTAAAATCATAAAGATTTTGTGTACTGATAATGGTGGTGAGTATGTCAATAATATTTTTGAGCAATTATACACTTTAGGGGATTGAATTGCAATGTACATTTCCATATATTACTTAGCATATTGGTTTTGTAGAGTGAAATAATAGATCCTTGAGTAAAATGACCAATTTTATGTTATACTATGAGTCTCTTGCACCTCAATATTAGGATGAGTCCATAAAATATGTTAGTTATATCCAAAAATGAGTTTATCATTAAACATTGAGGAGAGTCACTCATCTTGAATCATGAAGTGGTCTAAAACCCATAGTTATTCACTTTTGATTATTTTTATCTCTTGTTATGGCCCACATTCTTAAGAATAAACATAAGGAAATGGAACCTCAAAGTCAATCTTGTATTTTTTTATATATCTTGAGGGTGTTAAGTGACACATGGTTCTCCATCCCACCACTCATGAGTTGTTCATTGAGACACATTTTCATTTTTAGGATGGTACTTTAGACTCCACACTTGACATTTCTCCCTCTTCCTTGGACTCATTGGGATTTGATGTTAATTATAGTGATTTAGATCCACTTGAACAACTTCCTAATTAACTAGATTATTATTGTAGTTATAATGATGAGAGTAGTGATTAGGAATCACCTCATTCATCTCTTAGACTATCTTTAGAGGACGAGGATTATCCTCAAAACTCTCTACAATATATTACTATTTGGGCTATAAAAACACTAGAAAGTGTTAGCCATTAAGTTGTAGATCCATTAGACACTATGTATACACATTCAAAATTACATAATTTCCTAGATGCATTCATTACATCTATTTATGATCCACAATTATTTTGTGAGGCATCAGGTACTCCTAAGTGGGATACTACTATAGAAGAGGAATATGGTTCCTTGATTAGGAAAAACACACGGGATTTAGTACCACTTCTTAGGGGAAGAAAAATTATTTTAAATAAATAGATCTATTGAGATAAAAATTATAGTAGATGTGTTTGTAAATAAAAGGGTTTTTCTTAGGTACCCAACATTGAATATATTGTAATGTTTTCCCTATTTTCTAAAATGAACTCAATTTCACTCACTTTTTCTATTGTTGTAGGATATTGTTGTGATATACATTAGATGGATGTGAAGAGTTATTTTATTCATAGTGACTTTAAAGAGGAAATATCATGCAGTAACCATAAGGATTTTTGGAATATTATTTATTATTATGTAGACTTTAGAAATGTATCTATGGCGTTAAAAAAACCCCTTGTGCTTGGTATGACTATATGAATTCATTATATACCATTCCCATATAAATATATACATTTTTTGATAGGATGATTCAATAATGATTTTAGTTCTCTATGTGAATGACCTTTTAATCATAGAAAGTTCATGATCACTATTGTAGCTATGAAAATTAGTTTGTTTGACAGGTTTTGAATGACTAAGTTGGGCTTGTTTTATTACTTCCTAAAGATTTAAATTTATCATTCTACTTCTAAGATCACTATTAAACTATCCAAGTATGCTCTTGATTTGCACAGTTTAATATGGTTGATTCTAAGCCAACTCCAAGTCCCTTTCTATTAGGTGTGAACCTTAATGCTTATTTTCCTTATCCTTTGGTTCATGTTACTTTGTATCAACAAAATATTGGTAATATAATCTAATTTGATCACAATAGAACTAACATTTCATATATAGTGGGCATGGTCTTTATATTTATGTAGGAACCACATGAGATAGACTAGAGAATAGTTACATAGATCCTCTAATATATTTAAGGTACTTATAGTTTTACGATTCACTAAGGATTAGGAATTTATTAGGTATATAGATTCATATTAGGGTATAAATATTCATAATCAAAATTCTAATTTAGATTATAGTTCATCACTTGGTTTAGTTAGAATTACTTTGTCAAGTAAGATATAGAATTTTATTATTTTATATTCTATAGAGGTAGATTACAAAGGATTTATTAATAATTCGATTGAGGCTACTTGGATTTAAAAGATTTTTATTAAGTTATGCATCTACTTTCAATGATCGATAGTTGTCTTCTATGATAATTAAAGAACAATCTATATTTATAGGAATGTAGTCCTCCATCAACAAGCCAATCACATTGAGTATCACATGCATTTCATTTGATATATCATTCATGAAAAATTCATTGATCACTACTACTATTAAACTTTAGAGAAAATTGGAATTATGTTTACCAAACCTTTCACTGAGATAAACTATCTTCATTTTCAAGATCTTTTGTTGGTTTAGGTAGCTTGGCATCATCTTCTAGGAGGAGGTTTTGTTCCTTACTTCTCTTTATTTAACAATGGAGGCTTATATCTATTATTTTGGTAATATTTACTATGTAATAAGGTACCTCATCAGGCCTTATCTTGGTGAGCTAATTATTCTACCCACCTAAGTTATGCTTAGGGTTGTTACTGTAGGTTTTTATTCAATTTAATGATTTTACCATCCACATATTTTTCATATTTCTTAGGTTTCACTTAAATGTCATATTATTTCATTAGGAAAATGTGTTTTAACCTAATTTTACAATATTGAGTTATTTTTTGCTTATCTATATGATTTACCTTTCATAAACCTATTTGGCTAATGCTCATAATACATTTTTTTATTTTTAAAGACAATATTATTTCTTATCATGTTTGACTTGGTTTATAAAATAGGATTTTTATCCCTTAATTATATTTCTATCCATTCCAAATCCTTGATTGTGTCCCACTCTAAAAACAACAATGCTCCACACTTCTATCACAACAATCCTACATGAGCCTTCTTAGATACATTTCTAATCAACACCCATGGGATATTATTACTCATTAAGTCCCTAAAATAAAAAATCACAACATCCCTCCACCCTATCAACCTCTATCCCAAGTCCCAATTGGAAGTGTGTTCACATATGATCCTCCCAACAATGTGGTGGCCAACATTATACCACCCTACATTCCTCTAGTTTATGTGTCACCCATGTATAAATGTCCAATATAATATCCTATCCATTATATACATAACATATTACTCCTTAATATTATATTTTCTCCAAATCCACCCATCCATATAATTAATTTACATCTTATTCTAGGCCATCTTACCAAATACCTTATTTTCCTTGTTACAGTTATGTAAACAAGTTGTATCCAACCCCACCTATTAAAAATTATTATAGCATTCATTTTAATGATTTAAATTATATTTTTACTTATTAAAAATACCTAAGTAACCCATTAATTACAATATATGATTATTTATTCTACTTCATCCTCTACCTGACCTTCCAAAATTTAAATGGGTATGAGATCCCAATCTACATGTCATAACATATTCCAAAAAATTTAAGGAGGCTTTGCCTTTGATTTATATAATTAATTTACCCTTATTATTAATAATACTTCCCTAAGGCCTCTATCCATTCCATCAGACAACTCATGGTATAATTCATTAAAGCCTTTGCTATGAACAAGTTGTTGAAAACTAGTATTTGAGAATTCCTCCGCATTAAACAAGAAATAATTTAATCAAATTCCCATTTCATTATTAAATTTTGATAGGTTATATATTAATATACCATTGTGACAAAAATGGATCAATTATAACTATGTGATCTCTTTCCTCACACCCTTAATAAGGAGATGAGACAAGATTCCATAGTTTACAATATCAATCCTACAAAGAATCCCTTGAATGTTTTTTTAAAATTAACCAAGTGGCCATTGATATTTTAATTCAAACATATGGATATGATTGGTGTATAGTCACCTCTAACCAAAAATATTATGGTTTTCAAAAAATGAACCAAAAAAATGATAATAAAAACTAAGGCCCAAAGGTTTTCAATAGAAATTAGAATGGCATAATTAACATCATGATTGATTTAAATAATAAACTAAACCTCTTATATAACATTCAACCACAACACATGAACAATAATAATGTAAATAAAAATAATTTTATGAGGATCCAAAATTCTCCACCTACATTTCATGCAATTGATTTCAATCAACCCCCACCACTCAACATGAAATTCAAAACTCAATTCGATAATGTTGACCACTTCCCACAATTTAAAAAATAGACCTTTTACTAAATGAAAAAGTAATAAGGGTTTGGTAAATATGGAAAAATCCAAAGGCCTAATTAATACAATAAAAAAATCTATTTCCTCTTCTATTGGGGTTTTTTACATGACACTCATGCTTGTTGGGAGTATAAAAACCCCATTAAAATACTCCATGAAGAATAGAGGTAAAATTTTATTGATATATTACTAGGGAATGAAAACACAAACCATTAGGCCCAATTCAATAGTCTCATAACCCTATAAAACCAAAACCTTAATTTATCAAAATACTTTCTGAAATCATCAAATATGATTTACCCAAAACCAACCATAGAGTAACTCACAAAATCAAATAATTTAGCGCAACTAGCCTATTCTAGAATACACTAATGATATTGAGTCTTATACTTATGTTGAATCCAACCTTTATGTGGATCCCAAATTTGGGATTAAAGGGAATTAAAAAATTATAGGAGTGCTAGAGTTATAAACTAAAGAAGTGAATATAATTATTCACACATGATAATATCAACCCATAAATCCTTTCCATTCCAAAATCCTAGATGATGATGACTTCATGAAACCTATGGGAAACTATGACTTAGTCATATAACTTATGAATACATTATCCTACATCTCATTTATTAATTTTATCAATACTTATCCTACCCATCTTTCCACATTTCTTAAAACCTAATGGTATTGACACATAGCTACTATGACTACTCCACCTTAACCCTAGATCAACCATATTGATGTTGACATGATTCTTTTAGGTAAAATTTTGAGTGGTGTTGGAACCTCAAGAGTCTCCTTCCAAAATATTTTATGGATAGGATTGGGGATCTAACTTATTTCTACAAGTTTGGATTTATAAAAACTATTTAAAATGAGTGATGGTTAACAAAGGATCAGTCATGAACATAGTCCCTTTTTCATTATTATGAAATTTGGGTTATGGAGAAACCAATTGATTTAATACTAATAAAAAATTTCAAGTCTATGATATCCTCAAGTCAACATCAATCAAAAATATCATGCCTCTAGTTAACCTAGGTGTTAATACCATGTTGATTTAATTCTATGTAATTTATAAAGAAACTAATTATAACATGATCTTGGGTGGATCTTGGATTCATTAGATAAAGGTGATCCATTCTACCTTTTTCTAAAAGATAAGGTTCCTTCACATTAGAAAGGTTTTCTTTGCTCTAGGGGATTAAACCTATTTGATGTTATTTAGGTAACCATGCACAAGAATCTTAGGTTACATATTTATAATCATTTACCCATGAATGGTGTGGCAAAACCCCCACATTTGGTTGAAGTCAAAAATACCCCAAAGTTGTTATTTTGAAAAAAGGGATAAATATTCCTAAAGATACATTAAAATAAAATCCTAAATAAAATTAAGTGGCAATGATATTGAGATGATACTAGTCCCCTAAACTGTGTCTATAAATGAAATCATTGATATCCTAAAAAAATATGGACCTATTAAGATCCCTTTTGACCCATAATGAATTAGGACTTATAGTCAACACACACCTCTCAATCTAGATGCTCTAAATCCTGTAATCAATGTTGGTATGTATAATTCTTTGTTCATGAATATAAACCCAAAAAATATCTTAAAGACCCATATATTAAGTATAATCACCTAAATCCCCATCACGAAGGGACAAGATGTATCTTAGATTATAATTTAAACATTATATTAGATATAAAAATTATTTATCCTTCCCTATCCATGCCAAAACTTGAGGAAACGATTCATACATTAACCATAGGAATTATATAAATCAACATTGATTATAATGACTACCTAAAATTTTTAAATATTGGGTCTTCTCTCACTCCTACAAAATAAGAAGATGATAGAGAGATAATCACTGACTTCTCATAAGTTTCCCAAACATGATGATAGGAAATTTAGAGATAATCATCACTTAGTATAAATATTTAAACTTCAAAATTATTTTTTAAATAATATTATACATTTAAGATACCTTATACTAAGGCTCGACAGTTGAATAGATCTAAAGTTTAGACCCAAATGGTTAGGTCCTTATTTAGTGATTGAAGATTTTAAGAATGAAACCTATCAATCAAGCACTTTACAGGGGAAGGAGTTTGGTTAGTCTATAAACTCTTTGTACCTAAAATTCTTCTATGTTTAGTCATTTAATTTCAAATTGTGCTCATTTCCTTTCATTTTTTTTGGTTTACATGTTTTATTTTCATATTAAATGTTTTGTTTGGTGACTATATAGTTATCAATTTGCATGATATAAAATCTAAAAATTTAGCTTACCATATCATTTACTTTTGATATTACCCTATTATCCTATGGAAATTATTCTCAAAATCATAATTACATTGGTTTTTATCTTAGTTATTATGAGAAGATTATAACTTTCTTTCCCTATGCCTTCTTGAAAAAACATAAAAATGTTAGTCTATAACCTAGTTTAGAATTTTTTCCATGGAATAATCCTCTCCTATGGTCCCCTTTAGGCATAAAACATTAGCATTATAAAAAATTTGGGTCACCTTTCTCTCCTATCTTAGTCCTTTGTCACTATCCCTTGAATCCTAGTAGTTTCATGGGGCCATGATTTGGGGGTAAGGGCCTCACAAAAACATATAATAAAATTAAATAAAGACACTCTTCTAAAAATCATAAGATTATGCAAACAAAATTCAAATATCACATTTTGCACCCTTATCTAACCTTATATGTTGAGGCTTCACATATTTACTAGTTGTGTGAGGTTAACATTGCTAAAAGATTCCCTTACTCACCTACATTTAGTCTTTAGTGATGAGCCAATGTGTCTTCCTAGTCATATGAGTGTAGTGGATCAAAAAAATAATTTCAAAATATTCAAAAACATTATCAAATCATAAATGTTAGGACTTTTTCCAAAGCTTAAGTAATAGTTTAGGTTAATGTGTTTTTAATAAATTAAAGGGGCATGATTATTATTTAATAAAATACATTTATAGTTTTAATTAAGTTATATTATAATAAAGTTTTAAAAATGTTTTACATGTAAACATTATTATATAGAGTTAGGTTTTTAGTTATTACCTACTTGTTTGTTTTACTAGTATCTTGGTAAAGTTATAAATATGTCTTAGATTGATCATTTAGGGTTAAAAACTTATAATCACCCTTATATACTTTAATATTTTTAATAACATTTGTGATATACCTAATGTATACACAAGATTTCCCTATGTTGAATTACATTTGTTGATTTTAATCAAATGTTATTAGTGGTATTAGAGCATGGTAAAAATTGTTGGTGAAAGGGAGTGTGGTGAACCTCTATGGAGTAGGAGGTGAAAGAGAATATTCATGAGGAGGTGAAAGAAAATATTCACATGGTGAAATATAATTCAATGTGGAATCAAATTTAAATAAGGACAAGTTTGTGAAGAGCAAATATGAGTATGCATGTTTTGAAGTCTATTTCATTTTCCATGAACAAAACATTTAAAATATTAAATAATTAAAATTTTCAATATATTTATTTAAATATATAGATCATGGAATTAAAAAAAATAAAAAGGCCTATGTTTTTATTTTATGACCTTCTGCGTGAAAAAGTAATTTTATTAAAACTACAGCAATTCATATCCTTTTAGAATCCTATAGATTCTTTAGAAGCACTCCAAATATGTCTGAAATACCAAATCCACTACTTGTATGACCTTTGAAGGATTTTAAAATCTGATTTCTTATGTTTTACATCCTTCCAAACTTGAATCAACTTTCCATGTCATTTTTCTAACATATTTGAAGTTTTGATGAGTTTATACATCTTTTACATGCCTAAAATTCCATCCAGAATGACCTACAAGCATTTAGAAACCCTTTTTTGCATTTTAAAACCTATAAATATAAATTTATGACCTCCTCAACCTATAATGACATCCAATTATTAAAAATAAGATATGTACCTTTGAAATACCTAATCCACTACTTGATCAGCCTTTGAAGGATTTTAAAATATATTTTCTTATGGTGTACAACCTTATAAATTTGAGTCAAGTTTTCATGTCATATTTCTAATGTATTTGAAGTTTTGATGAGTTTATAGAGCTTTTACAGTCCTAAAATTCCATCTAGATTGACCTATAGGAATTTATAAACCCTTTTCTAGATTGTAAAACTTGGAACTAAAAATGTATGGCCTCTTCAACCTATAATGGCATACCATTATTAAAAATAATAGATGTACCTTTTTTTTGTGCTTTTGGTAAGTTAAACCCTATAATAAGATTAAACTATACATCCTTGTATGGCCTTTTACTTTCTCTATGAGGATTATATAGAATTTTGAAGCACCCTACTAAATCATGACATTTCATATAGACCAATACTAATTTTTATGATTTTTTCCCCTTTTTAAGTTTATAACTTACAAATTCCTAATTGTACGACATTGTATGGCCTTAATCCTCACATGTGGTGTGTGTAAATATATTTGGAAGTTTCTATCATGAATTTGGACATCACATAGCAATATTATGGCACTCAAAACTTGAATATAACATTGAAAGGATTCTATATTAGTATTTTTTCTTAAGCCTAAAGTTTTAAATAAAACTGGAAAATATTAGGATTTCTAGGACCCACATAAATTCAAAGGAACAACAAGAATTTTTTTAATTTTCACAAGTGAAATATTATTACATGGAAAAGTAATTTATTTTATTTTCTAACACAAAAAAAATTAGGTTTAAATAGAAAATCTTATATTCAGATCTTGTAAATTCTTGTAGAACAACTAATAATGTTAGTTTTGTAAGACCCTTTGAAATTGGTCAGGTCCATAGATCAACTCTTCAAAAACACTTTTTGGTCAAATTTATTTTTTATCAAAGCTATTGGTATACGTTTTTATAATATTACTTTTTGTAAATATATATGATATGTCCTTGTTTGACTTTGTCACAAATTGGACAAGCTTTTAAAAGAGCAACAAATGTGATATGCCACAAGTGGGTATAAAAGAGTAAAAAAGATGCTATATTTTTGTGATAGAGGTGTAATGTTTATGAAATAAGATTGTATTTTTGGTGAAATAACGGTGAAATTTGATATCTTTGGTGTGGTAAATTTTAAAACCCATCAAAAATATTCCATATTCTCTATGTGGAGGTTAAGTGAAAACCCCAATAGAAACATTTTTTGTGCCAAGAGATATTATGGGTGTGTTGCATTTTCATTTTTCATATTTATTTTCATTTTAAAATGCTAAAAAATTCAAAATTTATTTTTAGATACTAATAATTTAATTATTTATAATTACATTAATTGTAAATTCTTAATGAAAACATCATTAGTAATCAATGAATTATGAGATGTTGTGAAGAATTAACATCTTGTGTTACTCAAAACATAAAATAAACTCAATATTTTTAATATGATTGATTATAAAAATTTATTTTTATTAAATTTTTGTTTCACTATATATAATTACATGCATATTTAAAACACTCCCCATAGTTACACTACATGGAATACTTTGTCTAATTTCTCCCAAGTATAAAAAGAGAGATATGCATATGAAATTGTTTACTTTGTCATTATAAGAAGATGGGGATATGGGAGAGTACATGTATAAGATGAATAACATTGCTACTAAAGATAGGTTTGGTAAAATTTATGATGCTCTCATTGTAACTGTTGCATTGAAAAGGCAACCTGACATTGTACAACTACTTCAAGTCTATGGTATTATCACAGGCATAAATTGTGATAAAGTTTTGACCTAATTATTCATCATTACCTATCTCTACACAATAAATTTAATAAATTTGAGGAATCCCATGTTATATATTCCAAGCCTATATTTTCTTATTTTGGTTAACACAAATATAGAGGGAAAAACTATATAAGTGGTAGATGTTATAGGGGAGGAATATTTAAAAATAGAAGAAGAGGATATCATTAGAATATATATTATAATCAATAATATATCCATTCCCATTCACGTGATATTATTAATAGAGGAAATGGTCACAACTCATATAGAGGTAGAGGCAAAGGTAAATCAAACATTCAATGTCATAGATGTGAAAACTTTGGTCACGTTACTTTGTAGTATAGGATTTTTTTTGACATAATTCAAAGGCCATACAAAGTGTCTAAACCTAACTATTATCAATATGAAAACCATGAATATGATGAATCAATAAATATTACTCATTAATTTTCATTCACAACCTTAGGTAACATTTCTTATATGGAATATGAAGCTAGAGATGAGTTCATAGATTTTGGCATTTTAGATATAGGTGAAACCAAGCACATGACATTCAGGAGATACTTATTTTGGACTTTAAAATAAGAATATATTACTCCAATATCCTTCATAGATAAACATATGCATATTACATATGTACTTAGATAAATTTATATTAAGAATGTTTGGTATGTTTCCACATTGTAAAAATGTCTTCTTTCCTTTGTAACTATTTATAAAAAGGGTTCTTAAATTGTGCTTGAAAATGGGATAGTTTATATTAACTCTATAAAATAAGGACATAAATTAATTATATGTGTTATGAGGATGGGAGATTAGTTTATTTTCATTGAAAAGTACTTCCTCCCAAAGTGGAACTTTCAACAATTATTGACATAGGTATAAGTACAATGTTTATGCAATGTTTTAGGCATATACATTATGAACATTTGAAAGTTTAATATATGAAGGAATTACAAAGATGTAACATTTTTAATGGTTTACCTAATTTTTGAAAATATATAATTCTTTGTGAATCAGGTGTTTTAGGAAAACAAAATAAGGAAAATATTCCTAAGATTTCTTTTTGGAAAGATAATATATATTTACAAGTAGTTCATAGTGATGTTTGTGATATGAAAAAGTCATCCATTAGATGGTGTAGGTATTTTTAGTTGTTTATTGATGATTGTTCTATAATTAATTGGGTTTTTTTGTGAAAAAGAAATCTGAGGTTTTCACTAAGTTTATTGAATGGTTAAACTCAGTTGAAAAAGAAAAAGGTTCAAAATGAGCTACTCTTCATTAGATACTAGCGGTGAATATACTTCAAATGAATATTATATTATTTTCATGCACATAGAATAAAAAAAAATACATCAATTCATATACTCCATATTAGAATAAAGTTTTTGAATGAATGAATATAACTTTAGAGGGTACAACTCAAGTTATGTTGTGATATAAATAGATAAATTATAAATTTTGGGTATAAGCCATTAGTATTGCAGTGTATTTGAGGAAAATATCCCTATAGGTGTACGTTTGGGTAAAAATCCATATGAGGATTGGTATGATTTTAATCCAAAAGTTAAACACTTGTAAGGTTTTGGATGTACTTGATTTGATTTAGTTCCTACTCAAAACATATCTAAGCTAGAACCTCGAAGTATAAGATACATTTTTATTGGGTATTTATAAACCAAAAGGGGGTATTGTTTAATTTAATAATATAAAATTAAATTCATAGTGATTAGGGATGTGATATTGGATCAATTTTTTAATATGAACACTACAGATATAAACTCACAATTTGAAAAGTTAGAGAGGAAGATTTAAAAATGTGCTAAGGGGAATAATGAAGCTAACTCTCATAGATTATGGTATGAGAAAATAATCCCTTCCATTTATTCCAATTCATTAATTATTTCACAAAATAATGACTTATAAAATCTTGAAAAAATCATATTTGTCTTCCTCCAAATGATGCACATGAAGATAATTTTGGTATTCCTAATCTTGATAATTTACACAAGTATCCAAAATTGGTTCAAAGTAATTTTTTGAATTGATAGTAGATGAATTTGGTAAACTATCTCATATAATTTCTCATAAATATGTAACATATTCAATTATTATTACTAATTATTCCATCTATCCATCCACTTTTAATGAATCTTTTATCGAACAAGTTTGGAAATCTACAATGTAGAATGAGTACTATGCCATTATTAACAATATTACATGGATTTTTGTTGATCCTAATCCACATGTTCAATACATAAAATTTAATTGGGATTATTAGGTAAAGGATAAATTATATGGCTCAATTTATAAACATAAGTCAAGAATTTTTGTACAAGGTTATGTGCAACAAGAAGGAACTGATTATGAGGAAACATTTGCATCGATAGCCAAATGGCCCAATATTCCTATGGTTCTCGACTTAGCATCCCATAATACTTGTAAATTATATAAAATTTATGTAAAAAGTGATTTTTTGAATGGTTATTTTTAGTAACAAGTTTATATGACACAACACTAAGTTTTTGATAAAGTGGGTGGAGAACATAAGGTGTGTAAATTAATTAAATCTCTCCATTGGATCAAACAAGCACCCAAGTATTGTTATGATTAAATTTATTATTAATTGATTAAAATTGGATTTTTATATATTTAATCTGATGATAATATCTATATTTGAATGTAGGTAAAGAAATTGGTAATTCTTGTTCTTTATGATGATGATTTTTTATCATAGGAAATGATAAAAATACTAACAAGCCTATGAAGAAGGAAATAAAAGATGGGTTTGAGATGATATATCTTGGACTTATTCACTATTACCTTGGAATATAAGTTACTCAAAAATATTAAAGTATTTTCATTTTTCAAACTAAACATATTTATGAGTTATTAAAGAGGTTTAATATGAATGATTGAAAACCTATCCTCACTCCAATCGATTGTAATTTAAAATTATATAAAGATGATGGTAGTGAATTTTTTGATGCTAGCAAATATATTAAATTACTATAAGGATTAATATAATTGATGACTACCAAGCCCAATATATCCTTTGTAGTGGAAATTGTTTCTAGGCCTATGCATAATCCTAGATAAGTTCATTGTCATGGAACAAAAAAATATGGCCTTAAGTACCACCACAATAATAACTTAAAAATATTGGGTATTATGATGAATATGTTGGTATATGTGTGGATGATAAATTATCCACAATAGGGTATGGTATGGGAATGGGTTCAACTCCTATTGCATAGTATTGTAAGAAGCAACATATTATAGAAATTTTATTAGAAGAATCAGAATACATCACAAGATGGGATGATTTGAAAGAGATATCTTATTTATGTTTCATCCTCAAATACCTTCATATTTCTTATATTACTGCTACTTAGTTATATATTGATAATAAAATTGCAATCAAGATGTTAGAAAATCTAGTATTTCATGGCAAAACCAAACATATGGATGGCAAATATCATTATATATGGATGTTGGTGTCAAATAAATAAATTTAACTAACATATTTCCCAACTATATATTAGATAAATAATAGTTTAAAAAAATACCTTGACATAAAAATTTGGAAAAATCATAAAAATACTTGGAATGTTGCCAAAAATCTGACTTTGGATCATATAGGGGCTTGTAAGAACTTATTCGAAAGTCTTAACAATAGTCTAGGTTAATATTTTTGTAATAATATAAAGGGATTTGATTCTTATTTAAGACACAGGTTTTATAAATTTTGATAAATTTATATTATAATAAATCTTTAAAAATGTTTTATGGGTAAACAATCTTGTATAAAGTTAGGTTTTTAGTTATTACCTAGTTCGTTGTTTTACTAGTCTCTCTCTAAAGTTACAAATGTCTTAATTAGTAATTCAAGGTTAATGGATTATAATATCCCTTATGTATTTTAATATTTTTAATTAATAAAATAATTGTGATCTACCTATTGTAGACACAATATTACACTATGGTAAATTTCATTTGTTGATTTTATTTGAATATTAATAATAAAATGTCCAATAGTAAAAGTTATTCAAAAATCTTTTCAAGTGTATTTGGCTAAAAGGGTAACTTTAACTCATTTACTTATATAAATTCTTGTTACCACTAGATGAGTCCAATAGGTTTAGTATTTTATAATTTTATCAATAAGTTCATTTTCCACCTTTTTTTGTAAGGATTAGGTCATCCTCAATTTTTATGTGGTGTTGTGATGTATAGTTTTTATTTTACCATCTCATGTATATCCATATTTACATTTTCATTCCTTTTATAAAAATTAGAATTCATATGTTATGTTAAATAAATAACATGTCCATCACCTATAAAATGGTAATTAGTTCATGTATAAATTTATATATATCCATCACATTACATCATCTGAATACATTATGTTTTGAAATTTTACATATATAAGAATTTTTCCATGGAATTATAAAAAGCATAAGAGATACATGGTATATCATAAAAATATTAGTAATATAAAGAGAATATACTAAAAAAACATACATGAAAATTTCAACACATAACACTTAAATGTCAAGTCACTAAAATAAACCACACACACACACACATACACACACATATCACAATAATAATTTAAATTTTGTATAATAGTTTCTATAGTATAATCCACATTTTTAGAGGGAAATATATATCAAAATTTTATAAAAAAATTAAAAATATAGTATTTTTATATACATGTAAAATCATGATCCTAAGACCCTATTCTCTTTCTATTATAGGGCCCTAATTTTGAGGAATCATGTGTACTATGGATTTCGGGTTGCCTGTTGCTAGTCCCTCCATAAGGGGATGTGTCTCTTCATGTTCATCTGCTCAAGGAATACTCTTCTTTAGAGGCCAAAATTTAACCACAATTAAGAAAAAATTATAACTTTTCTAGTTTAAACACCCTCCCAAACCCATCCCTATAATTCAATTCAAAATTTAATACAAAATTTGTGTGTTTTAAACAAAAAATTATCATAACCAACCTAAAATTTAATATTTTTTCCTTTTAGTCATATAAAATGGAAAAATTGGTAATTTGAGCATGGTTAATGACACCTAACCCATAGGTCTCTCTTGCTTGCTCTCATGACCCTCTTAATCTTGTTTTTACTGATTACCAATCATCTATAGCCTAATAGGTTTGATCAAAAATAATCTAGGACCCTTTTTTAATGACCAATCCATCTCCCATGTCCTATCTACTCATGACAATAGCACCACACTATGATTATAGCACCAATGCCACTCTTGTCCATTTTTGGCATTGTTGTCCAAGATCATTTTTGGCCTAAACAGTCAATCCCTTATAGTTTCTCATCCTTATTCTTGTTATCATAAAATGATAAAATTAAAACCATGACCAATATATCCATATAAAATGCCAACCTAAAGTATCATAAAGCAAGCAAGAATACAAATAAGACTACTCAAGCACATTTCACTATTCTCTGCATATAGTCATCCAATACCATTTCTAGCTTATTTGAATCCTTACACCAATTTGTAATCATCTCAAGCACACCAAATTTATCATTTCCTTCCATTCTCATATCACAATTGCATCAAACACTTTCAAAGGGAGAACTACATATGGCTTGATCCCTCTTCATAGCATTGGTATGTAAGTAGCATACCCATATAAGCAGTGTGGATCCACATATAGTGAATATTACACACACTAAGGCCCCATATTTATTTAAATTAGCCAAATTATAGACAAAAATAGGTTTTGAAGATAAAATCTTCTCTACAGGGAGATCTATGGACTTTTAGTTGCTAAAACGTTAGAGACAAGGTCACACAAACCTATGGAACAAAACCCAAAAGGCTCAAATCCTTAAGACAATAGTGCCAGACAAGGACTATAGTGCCAGTGCCACTCCTATAAAATTTTAGTGCTTTTATCCAATTATAATATGAAATTCAAAATCATTTTTATGATAGTGTTCTAGGCCTTCATAGTTAATATCAGATCTTGTCTCAATCAGATCAGCATAGTTTAAGCTCAGTCTTATTTTCTCCCTCTTATTACTATTTTTAGAAAATCTCTAATTTCCAATAAATTTCAAAAATTATTAGCTTATTTATTATCTATTTATTTACTGATTTATCAATCTAGACCCTTTAAATAAATTAGGAATAAAATGCCAATATTCCCAAAATTGTTAAATCATTTGGTGAACTTGACTTACTTTGTTTGCATAGAAAAACCCTAAAAACCCTAGGGTAATATTCCTACTAATTTTTATTATAAATTTTTAAATTTTTACTTGAAAATTTAAAAATGAAATTCATTTAAAATTTTAAAATCTATTAGTAAAATTTAAAATAATTTTCTTTCAAACCTTAGTTGCCCATACTAGGTGCCAGTATTTTTTCAATAATTTTTAAAAAAAATTCTCTATTTTTTTCTAAAATGTTAAAATCATAAAATCCCTTCAAGATTCAAAATTAAATAGGTATTTCAAAAAAAATCTCAAAACCCTAGTTACACATACTAGGTCTTATTCAATCAAGAATTTTCCAATATTTTTTTGAAATTTTAGCTACATATTTAAATCAAAAATCCAATTTAATTTTCAAAATTCCATAGCATTTTTTTAAAATATAATTATCAAAACCATAGTTCCATATACTAGATCCCATTTCTTCTTGAGATATCACCTTACATATTTGTGACCTTTGTGTCCTTTTTATGCAATTTCCAGTTAACTATTTTTAGGATTTTCCATTTCCTATATTCAATAGCTTCTTTATTTCACACTTTGCCTATTACAATTTTTTACAAAAACTTCAATAAAATTTCAACTTATTTTCCTACTTTACCAATGACCCAATACACTAGTTTTGATGAAATTGATAACAGGGAACTTCAAGAACTCTTAACTAAACACCTTGACATAGAAGATGACATGCTTAAAACACAACAAGAAGAGTAACAATGAGTGGAAAATGGTTAATATTATCAAAACATAGAACAACCAGTTAGAAATGACACTATGGGGGAAACTATGTCTCAACAACTCCCTATAGTAGCCCAACCTACCTCTATACCACTAGCTATAGCTAGTAAATCTTTGTTTCCTAATATGGTAGCCCTTGTACAAGAGATAAAATATCTTCAATCCAAGGTGCTACATTTTTAGCAAGGTACCTATAGAACTACACAAGTTTTGGACTCTTTTAGTCTACTGCATACACCATTAGCATGTCACATTACTTCTACACCATTTCCAAAAGGTTTTGGTAAGCCCAAGCTTACTCTATATGATGGTAAGGGTGATATAGAGAAATGTTTGAGATATTTTCACATAGAATGCTTGGACTATGTCCCAAATGAGTACCTATTTATCAAGATAATTCCATGAAATCTAAAGGATTATGATTACAATGATTCTATAGCTTACCAAACTAGTCATAAAGTGCATTCAATCCTTTAGCTAACATGTTCCTAGCTCATTTTAGAATTAATGGTGGTGACAAGGTTTCATATGTTGGGATATTCATGGTAGTGATTTGTTGTCATTGATTTCAAGTGGCATTGGTGCTGACAAAGTGGCATGAGAGTGTTATTGGTCTAATATGCATGATCTTAGTGTTCAACATAGTCTTGGTTGCTAGTCAAAGCTTGTGGGACTAGTTGGTTGGAAGCATGAGTGGACTACATGGAGCATGGAGAAAGAGTACATGGCATGTCCATATGTCTAAGAGAGAAATCAGAGTACTTTCAAGTGGTCTTCAGGTGGAGTGCAAGTCATCCTATGCCTTATGGGCTTGACCATGTATGGTTGCCTATGGGGTTTTGATTACTTTGAGAGCTATATCATGGTGAGGATATTATTATTATTTTAATATGCATGTTGTAAATGTATAGGGTTATAAGAGGTTAGGTGTATGGTTTTCAAGAGGTGGCTAGTGGTCTAAAAGATAGTTTGGCCATTGGCCTAGTTGGCCTAGATGGGCTTCTGAGGCCTTGTGAAGGGTCAAAGGGTGTTTTTAGGTTTTTTATTCTTATTTTTGAATGATATATGGTCAATAAAGTTTTTTAAAGCATGTTTATAGTGTTTGAGGTTATATATTGAGCTATAAAGTTAGAAAGTTGGTGTAGAAGATTCAAAGGGTGCTAGAAATGAGAGCAAGGAGCCTAAAGGAAGTTTCTCATGATTTTTATCATGTGAAAGGTTTTCATGGTATATAATATCTTTGTATTAGTTATGGAAGATACCTGATAATTTTTTTCCAAGCATTGGTTTAGGATTTAAGGGGTATATCTTTATGAACATCCGTTAACAATGTAAACTAGTCAAAACCCTTTATAAACCTTCACAATGATAATGATTGGAAAGAAATTTCTATAAAGTACCCAAAATGGATTGGTTAGCCAATTTTTACTATTGGAAGATATGGATGAATCCTCTATGCATTCTAGGTGGTAGTGGTGTGTTATATTAGTGAGCAAAAGGTACATTAATATGCTTATTTCTAAAGATTTTAGTGTTACAGGTAGGGTTGACTGATTCAACACATGAGAGTCATTAGATATTGAAGGTAAATACATGTTATTGAGGTATATGGAGTTTTTGAGGTTATGTTATATGTTTCAATTATCTAAGTCAATAAATTTTCCCTATCACTAATCTACTAGACAGTGAAAACAATGACAAAAATCCAATATAAGTGAGAATCCATTTAGGGATGGTGTGTAGGTGAGTAGGGATGAATCCAATGGTTTGAGGTGTTTTTTTAATACCGATTCCTTATTTTAATTTTTTTTTCTTGTGATTTTTATGACCATACATAGGCAATAAGGTGCCTTCAAGATGACTTATCTGAGTAATGAGGACAATAAAGAAGTATGTTTCATTGAATGATCTATATGTTTCATATATGACATTAGACCTCTATATTTTTGTGATTGGAAATGGTATAAGGTTGTTTGAGGATCACATGAATGAATTGGAAGATCAAGAAAGTGTATGCATAAGTTTTATATGTCATGTTCATCATGACTCATTTTTGGAGATTGTAGGCAGTCTGGAGTGGCCTATAAAATCTTATGTATTCTTTAGTTTTATATGATTATATTTTTCGGGTTTCTAGACCAATTAGTGAGTAGTCTAAAAGGCTTGATTCAAGGTATGAATTAAATTTAAAATTTTTTTACACATATGTGGCATTGACAAATAATCTATTTTAGTTAGGTTTTATGTGTTTTAAGAATATTTGAGGGCTATTATTCATGGATATGGTCATATGTGGTGAATGACCTATAAAGGCTAATGCATTGGCCTAATTGAGATCTAAAGGAAGATTGAGCTTATTTTGAAGTATGGACAACCTATGGAGTGTTTTAGTTGGATTGAAGACATGTATAAGGATATTTTATAAGGGTAAGAAAATTTTGTGAAGTATCTTGGCTGACCAAGATGGGTTAGATGATGGAGTGATATATATATATATATATATAAGTTCAAATTATCCTATTTGTGTATGTGTGATAGTAGAGTGTATTCAAGTGAAGGGAAGAGATCAGTCAAGGAGAAAATATGGGTAATTGAGGACCATTATAGGGTTTATAGGATTATTCATGTTTTTTTATCAGATTCATGAGCTAATAAGTTATTAGACCTAACAATTTAAAGGGGTGACTTAGTTGAGTGAATGAGGTAGGTGTGTATGCCTTGAGAAGAGCAGCAGTCTTAAAAGTGTTAGAAAAATAAAAGGTCATCATCATGTGTATAAAACATAAGAGTAGTTTTGGATATCATATAAAATGTGGTTGAGTGGGTGCCTAACCACTTAATGGGTTGTAGCCTCCTTGCTAGTTGGATCTAGACTAAATTGAGGGGTGGATGCTCCTTGATCAGTTAGACCTAGTATAAAGTCTCATGTTTATATTATCCTTATAGGAATATAGTCCATTAGTTTTTAGGATTGATATTGGGTTTTCTCCCCCTAGAGGGTTTCCCACATAAATGATGTGTTCACATGATGAATGCTCTTGTTCATGCTTTGGATGTTTAAGATTTCATGTTCATGTTTCTAGATCAGATAAATGAATGATGAATGGGTTATCAAATTGAATGTACATTGTTGTCTACTAATTCACCCCCATCTTAGTATCTACTCTCAATAATTGGTATCAAAGCTAGAACTTTGGAGGAGGATTGGCAACCTACAGGTGATCCTAAGTTATTTGAGGTGTGTTGAGGACATTATACATTTTGCTTGTAGAGATGGATAATTTTGTGAATATCATGGTTGATGTTTACATATTATTCTACATATTCACACTATTAAGGTTGAACAAGGACTATACTAAGGCTAAGTCCAAGACCAAACTTATGTTGAATGATAGAGCTTATTGAAGATGGAAGTCAAATCAAGATGAGGTAAGAAGAAAAGTTGAAGATGAATCTATGTAGAAGATCCTACAAGTGGTGGTTTGTTTTAGGTGTTCATACAAATGCAATGAATATGGATCAAAGTTGACTATTGCAGTCTATGTTTGAAAAGGTGAACTTGATTTGAGTAAAAGAAGATTACAACTCATTTAATGATCTAGTTTTAATTTTCTAATATTTGAATGATGCTTTTAATTCATCATAGTACTGATCCATGCTCTGAGATATATCTTAACATGTTTAATTGAGAAAGAAAATCATTCATGAAAGTGACTGTATATGAAGGTTTGTGTTCTTGAGAGACATGAGTGACTTGCAAAGTTATGTCGAGCTTTTGGTCATTAAGAATGGTCTCAAGGTTTTATATCTCTTGTTATTGATCTATGTATGGTTATTTTTAATCCATAAAATTAATAACTAGCTCAAGAGGTGAAAGGTAGAGAATTAAGGGTTTTAAGGTGATTTGTCTCTTTAAATCCTAGGTGTGTGTTTGCAAGGTAAGTAAACTCATTCATGTTCTTTGGAGATATATGAGTGTTGGATGGATTAAGTTTAAGGATTAATTTAGTAGTTTCCATGCTTGGAATTCATGATTGAGCTCAAGGAGGTGTGTAAGGTATAATGATCTAACGATGCCATAAGTTTTGAGTTTTCATAAGAGAATCTTAACTATGAGGATAAGGTTGATTCTTTGAGTCAATTTGAATGGATTTCATGAAGATATCAATGGAATAAGAGGTTGATTATGACCTTAAATTCATTTATCATGATTTTTCTTATTTTGGTATCCTATGTTGAGTTTTTTAAAGGAAATATTGCTTGTAAAATGTTTGATAGATAGTAGGTGTATACATAGAAATTTATGACTATGTGTTTCCATGAAATGCTTTGAAGAGTTCTTAGCCATAATAGCTTGTGGTCTCTGAAGGATAGACGGTTGATCATATGGGATATATTCCTGATTATATCAGATATTCAAGCCTAACTGAGGAGGTATAATTTATCCTATAGTTCAATGAAGAGAAAATAAGTAAGGATGATTATTCAAAAGGTATGTTCATGTCTCCTAGTGTTAAAGTGTAATTTTGATCAATTTTTTATGCCTTGGTTGAGTAGTGATTTGAATAATAAATGTGGATTAGTTTGTTTGAGGTCATGATAAATATATTCATGAGTCATTTCTAGGTGGTTTGAGCTTCTATGGTGCTTAGATGTGTATTTTGTGGTCAAAACTCAAAGTTGACCAATTTTGGCAGTGATGACTACCTAGAGTGTGTCCAATGTGCTCACTTGATGTTTTATTTGGGATATAAGGTTGGATAAATTTGATTCAATTTGGGTTTGACATTTTAAATCATAATATGAAGTTTGATGGTGTCCATGAGGTGCTCAAGTATGTATTTGACCATTTGGTCAAGATGACTGCTATAAGTTGTGGCATGTATACATAGATTGCCTGATTAGAAGGGTAAATTGAAGCTTGGAGATGTTTCATAAAGTATTTTATGCTCAATAAGGTCTGAACATATGTTTTAGACATGATCTAGGTGGTTTCATAGGTTCTTGAATCATTTTTGTGCCAGGAGGAGCATTTTGTGTGGTCACTAGCTTCTTTTATCAAGAGCATGCATTTAGTGGCTTAAATAAAGTCATGGTTCCTAAAGGTATGGAGGATTTAAATTTGCCATATAAGTGATTTTTTATGGTCTCCAGGTATGGTATCTACCTCAGGTGTCTATGTTGATTGAAGGTTGACCTTTGACCAAGGTTTACTTTAAATGCCTAGTCATTTAGGCATGATTAAAAAAGTGGTGTATATTTTGAGTTGTATGTTGGAAGCTTCAAATAAACTAAATGGACCAAATGGGAAGTTTTAAAAAGTTATATAGTGGTCTGAAGGTAATCATTTTTCAATTTATTCATGTTTTGGTCTTCTAGGAGGCCTAATTGGCTAGTAGGCTAAAGAAGGAAGTCTACTAAGGATGATGAATTGGGATTTCATTCTTGGCATGTCTAAGGGGTAATCGTAATGGAATTTAGATATAGAGTTTCATGATTTGAAATTTCACATATAGAGAGTTATGAGGTCTGTAGTGGCCTAACAAGGCTATAATAGGTCTAAGTAGGCCTAGTGGAGAAATTGAATAATTTTGTGACATATTTCCAATGAAGGTTGGTTTTGTTGGTTCTAGATGAGAAATCTTGGTATATTATAATCATGATTTAGGTATGGTTATTTACTTGGAGTGCCTTTGATTTTCTACAGGGTGCCTTGAGTGTAAAGGTATGTGAGCTTGCATAGTACTATGGTGCTCATATTGTTGTATGAGTTGATGGTAGCTATTATTGAAGGTCCTAAAGGTATGAATGGGTTATATAGACTAAGGAGGATCCTTAAAAGTGGAGAAAGGTCATAGGGGGAGCTATGTTACTATGTAATTGGTGATAGGTCCAAATATCTACTTAGGTTGGAAGGACTGAGTTCTAGCTATTTAGTTTTGCTTGAGAAGATTTAGTTGTCTTATCAGATCTATTGAAAGGAGTGTGCTTCAGTGTTGTTTAGGTCTCTTGAAAACTTAGAGGTCTGAGTTAAATGCTTGGTCTAAGGGGGAGAACTATGGTTGTTTTATGATTTATTTCTAACAATTGGTATGCTCTAATTTTTAAAGGATAAGAAATGAAAGTATGTACTTTTGGTTCAGTTATTAAAGATTTCTTAATTAAAGAGGAGAAGATCTTGTTGTTGATAGATGAGTCCACTTTATCATGTTGGAAAATGGGAAGAAATTAAAGGAGGTGTTTTCATCAATGACAAAGGGGGATATTGTTGGGAGATTGGTGGTAGTGATGTGTTTTCATTAATGTCAAGTGGCATTGGTGATGATAAAGTGGCGTGAGAGTGCTCTTAGTCTAATATGCATGATCTTAGTGCTTAACTCAGTCTTGATTGCTAGTGAAATCTTGTGGGAGTAGTTTTTTGGAAGCATCAGTGGATGGCATAGAGCAGGGAAAAAGAGTACATAGTATGTCCATATGGTTGAGAAAGCAATTAGAGTCCTTCCAAGTGGTCTTCAGGTGGAGTGAATGTCATCATATGCCTTCTGGGCTTTACCATGTGTTGTTGCCTATGGGGTTTTGAATAATTTGAGATATATATAATGATGAGGAGCTTATTATGCTTGATATATGCATGTTGGGCATGTATAGGGTGCTAATAGGTTAGGTGTATTGTTTTCAAGAGGTGGCTAGTGGTCTGCAAGATTGTTTGGCCTAGTTGGCCTAGATGGGCTTGTGAGGCCTTGTGAAGGATCAAAGGGTGTTTTAAGGTTGGTGAAGATTTGTTTTCATGATATATGGTCAATAATTATTTTTCAATAATGTTGATAAGGTTTGAGGTTAGAGATTGAGCTACAAAGTCAAAAAGTTGGTTTAGAAGCTTCAAAGGGTGCTAGAAATGAGTTCAAGGAGCTCAAGAGGAAGTTTCTCATGCTTGTTTCCGTGTGAAAGGTTTACATGGGAATATTATATATTTGGATTATTTGGGTAAGATCCCTTAGAATTTTTTTTAAGCATTTATTTAGTAGTTAAGGGGTAGAGCTCTATGAACATTTGTTAAGATTATAAACTGGTCAAAACCCTCATAATGGAGTGATTGGAAAGAACTTGCTATAAAAGAAATATAATGAATTGGTTGGCAAAATTTTAATATTTAAAGGTATATAGGACTCCTATAGGAATATATAGGTGGTAGTGGTGTGTTAGAGTAGTAAGCAAAAGGTATAAAAATATGCTTATTTTTGAAGATTTTAGTGCTGCAAGTAGGGTTGACTGATTCAATGCATGAGATTCATTATATCTTGAAGTTAAATACTTGTTATTGAGGTCTATGGTGTTACTTGGGCAAGTTATGTTCTTTGTGTCAATTATATAAGTCAATGAAATTTCCCTATTGCTAATCTACCAGACAATGAAAATAGTGAGAAAAAACCAATATGAGTGAGAATCCATTTAGGGATGGTGTGTAGGGATGAATCTAATGGTTTAAGGTAATTTTTTAATACTTAAACATTATGTTTCCTTGATTTTTATGTGATTTTTATGACCATATATAGGAAATAAGGTGCCTTCAAGATGACTTGTCTGAGTAATGAGGACATTAAAGAAGTATGTTTCATAGAATGATCTATATGTTTCATATATGACATTAGACCTATGTATTTTTGTGATTGTAAATTTTATAATATTTTTTAAGGATATAGTTAATGCATTATAAGATAAATAAAGTGTTTACACAAGTTTTAGATGTCATGTTCATCATGACTAGGTTTTGGAGCTTGTAGGCAGTCTAGAGTGGCTTACTTGAAGAGGCTAGTTTGAGCTATTCTAAGAAGAGTTTGAGGTGAATGAAATATTTGTGGTATTATATGAGTGTCATATATTTATTACATGGCTTTGTGATTCATATTTTGTCTCTAATTTGGCTGGAGTAGTTAAAGATCTTTGACTGAGTTTCTGGTATGCATTACCAGTTTGAGTAATCAGTTTGTCTAAGTTGGTTGGGACCTTTGTGAGCCATGTGAAGTTGAAAAATGGATTTTAAGGTGTTTTTTACATCATTAAGTACCTTAAAATTTGTTTTTTTATATGGTTGTTTGATAAAATTTTATGTGTGCTTCGGTTCTATATGACTATGTTTTTTGGGTTACTAGACCTATTAGTGAGTAGTCTAAAAGGCTTGGTTGAAGGAATGAGATAGATTTATAGATGTTGTATACACTTTTGTGAGTGATTAATGATCTATTTGAGTCAATTTTTATGTGTTTGAAGCATTTGTGAGGGCTATATACATGGAGATGGTCATATGTGGTGAATGACCTATAAGGGCTAATGCATTAGGCCTAATTGAGATCTAAAGGAGGATTGAGTTTGTTTTGATGTATGGACAACCTATGGAGTGTTTGAGTTAGCTTGATAAAATGTATGAGGAAATTTAATAAGGGTAATATAAGTGTGTGAAGTATCTTGGATGACCATGATCGGTTAGATGATGGAGTGATATACATACAAGGTTAAATTAGCCTATTTTTATATGTGTGATAGTAGAGTGTATTCAAGCAAAGGGAAGAACTTAGTCAAGGAGAAGATATGGGTAATTGAGTACTATCATAGGGTGTATAGGATTAGTCATGTTTTTTTGTCATATTCATGATCTAACAAGTCATTTTAACTAACTGTCTAAAGGATGACTTGCTTGAGAGAATGAGGTACATGTCTCTACCTTGAGAAGAGAAGTAGTCTTGGAAGTATTGGAAAAAGAAAAGGTCATCATCAAGTGTAAAATACATTAGATAAGTGGTGGATATCATATCAAAGGTGGTTAAGTGGTTGATTAATCACCTAGGGGTTTATATTCTCCTTGCTAGTTGGAGCTACCTAAAGGTCTCATTGGAGCTAGACTAAATTGAGGGGTGGATGTTCCTTGATCAGTTGGACCTAGTCTAAAATATCATGTTTGTATTATTATTATAGGAATTTATTAAATTTTTTTATAGGCTTGAGAGTGGGTTTTGTCCCCCTAGAGGGTTTCCCACATAAATTATGTGTTCATAAGATGTATGCTCTTATTTATGCCTTGGATGTTTAAGCTTTCATGTTCATGTTGCTAGATCAGATTAATGAATTATAATGGGTTTTGGAATAGAATGTACATTATTTTCTACTAATTCACCCCCTATTAGTATCTACTTTCAACATCATATGGCTAAGTTTCATAAGATAAACAAAGTTTGAATGAGCATCTCATAGATTATGTTCTTTGATATAAGACTATCTTGTCTAATATGACTAGTTCCATGGCCAATCAAGAGTTACGAGATCTATTCAAATAGATTATCTTATCAAATTTACATGCATCAATTATGTTTAAAATATTCTCTTCCTTCATTAAATTATGTCACACACTAAAGGAAAGAGAATTCAAGTTAATTTCAATGGGTAAACTCAAATACACAAGTATCTCGAAAACAACCACCAAGAGTAACAAAAAAGTCCCATATAATGTCAAGTTCAATGATAACAAGAATTAGACGCAACTAATAGTTAATGCAGCTTTAGAGCCCCCTCAACATGTGGTTTTATTAGCACCTTCTCGGTGTACATTTACCAGTCTACCAATTTATCTAGCCAAAGTTTTATAGTAGTTATTATATTGTAACATCATATCTCTTCCTTTTATTAGGGAAGTTGACCCAAAAAATACTCTTCCACGAAGATATGATCAGCATGAATTTTTAAAGTTTCATAGGGTACCAAGCCATACAATAAATAGATGCACTATTTTTAGATAGGAGATACATGATTTAATAGATTGCAATTATATTGATCTTGGTACTTCATTTGAGCCTCCTCAGGTAAAGAAAACATAGGATAAATATTTGAAAATATTCTTAGATCCTTTTCCATAGCATTCCAAATATGAGATAGGGGATCAATCAAGAGTTCACCATGAATATCATGCACATCCCCCACCAAATACATATAGGGCATGTTCAATTGAGTTACATCCTTTAAGAAACATGATTGGTGTGTACAATTTTAGAGTTCCTTCTAGACCTTCCATCTCCTTCTCAAAGCAGGAGATCATTAAGGATGATAAAAATTATCTTTCACTCTTTATTAGAGCTCACATTCATAATCATCTTATTCATAGTGTTCTCATAGATAATAGATCTAGTGTGAACATGTACACTATGATGTTATTGTAGAATTTAGGATATTCAAAGTAGTATATTTCACCAACAAACATAGTTATTAGTAGATTTAATGGGAATATACAGAGTTTATTGGGTGAGATTATACTTCCTCTATAGGTTGGTCCAACACACATGGACATACCATTCACTATTATTCCTAGTGTAGGTGTTTTTGATATGTTACTTGGTCGACCATTGATTCAAAAACTTAGAATAATACCTTCTATAGTTCATAGATGCATGAACTTCATTTATGATAATCAATTTATTACAGTTTCTAGAGTTCCATATGAGTTTCCACTCCCCACTTTAGAGCCATCTTCTATAGTAAAATCACTATTTTTGGTTCAACTTCTAGTCCTAGTTTCTCCACTAGTTATATTTTTTCCTCTAGTATATATTCAAACATAGTTGAGGCATCCATCCCCAACCTAGAGAGTTCATTCACCTCCATAGCTTCAGGATTCTAGATAGCTTCTAGCTATAGTTTTTATACCAAGGGTAGTATTATTGAGATTTCATACATCTACTGACAGAGCACATGTTCAAATAACTTTTGCTACTACCATATGGGTCCCTAAGACCCGTATAGTTTCTTCCACTTATTATAGTTACAAGGGGACCCCATAGTTTTTTTATACCTTAAATATTTTAAAGCATTTATAGAATATATAACTTTTAGAGCCATAGTCTCTGCATTTCCATTTTACTTCATGATCATGCATAATTCTTCTCCTTAATACAGGACACCATGATAGCGAGTCTCCCATGAGACTCACTAGTTAGTATCATAATTTACCCACTTACTTGTACATATTTTCTCACTATTTATTGTATAGATTATTTATATGATTACTTGTACATACTTCATAAACATTTCAAAAATTCAAAAACAACAAAAATATTGTGATTGCATGCATCATCCATGCTTTAAATTTATACTAACATACTAGACATACATCTACTATTATATGCTATTGTTTATCAATTTATCTACATTACCATGCTTTACATGATCTTGTTTGAGTGTGCATAATGACATCTATATATTTGATTACTTAATTCTACCCATTGAAGGGGCATCCTACTTATACATTGAGACATACATCAATATACATACCCATTGGAGGCATCTCCTATATGACTACACCATCTAGGTTATGGCATTCCTACACCATACACTCTATTTATCATGTTGATCTACATTACTTACTAGCTTATATAGATTACTCTATCGATATTCACTAGTATGTAACACTTGCATATTTTTTAGCATATACCTAGTCTTGTACTAACATGTCTTGCATACTTTCCCTCTTTATTTGATTAGTTAGATGAAATTTTACTTCAAGTTATTATATTATTTACTTTATTTAATTTCATATAAAAATATGATTTCATTTCTTAGTTCTTTTTTTATCTCCCGTATGTGCTTTAGGACATTCACCAATGTCCTTTGCTTCTATGTATTTTATGTGGCTTAGGACATTTGCCAATCCTTTGTTTCTATTCATGTGTATGCCTTTAAACATTTACCAATGTCCCTTACCTATATTATTCTATGTGATTATTGATTTCATGCCAAATTTTTTGTTTCAACTATATGTGTATGTGGTATTTAACCATGCCTTGTATGCTTGATTTCTAGTTTGAGTGACATGTGCCCATGTCCCTTGTTTGCTTGGCCCCTTTTCCACTCTTATACACTTATTGCTTCTTTTCTTATGTGTTTATTAATTTTTTTATTCTCATAATTTGTAATGACATGATCCATATCATGAATTAATCTTTCTTTCTTGGATGCCATGATGGACATCATACTTCATCCCTCCAACTAATAGCTAACAACTAATAATTAACTAGACTATCATTTCTAGTTCAGTACATTGCACAAGATTTTACATTATTATATATATATCTAGGCATACCCATATTAATCTAATAATCTCTCAATACAAACCATGTTATATCTTAAGATATATTGTCAATTATCATTGTTATAAGATACATTTTGTAGCATAACACACTTGTAGGGCTCTTTAGTCTGAGGTAAGTCATTGTAGAGTCTCTATTACTACCATCAAAAGAGGGGGAAACAAAATATGGTTTTATCATAGAGATAAAATCTCTTATCAACCAAAAAATCTAGTTTTAGAATACTTAGAATAACAACCTAACATCAAACTAGTTAGAATAGACTAGGCAAAAAATCAAGAATCTAGAATAGTCATCGGATTTGGTCCAAGATAATAGCACCAATACTATACTATAACACTAGTGGTTCTAATATCCATTTCTAGTGCTCCTCTCCAAACAATTAAAAAAAAAACTATAAGTAGGCAAAAATGTAGGTTTAACTATAGATTTGCACAACTAGACCAATTTAGAATCAGTAGTTTCAGTACACATTTTTCTCAAAGAATATAGATATAGGGGGCATCATGCATGGCATGATGGATCTCACTTTTAGTTTTAGATATGATAGTGGGTATAAATTCTAGATCATAATCCATGTTCTAGACATTAGTGATTAGGGTCAATGTGCATGACACATTTGTTTCTTTTCTTTCTTATTTTAGCATTATCTAGACATTCTCAGAAGTTACATGCCTTATTCCATTTGTAGGTGGTTGTCATAATTTTAGAGTGGCTTTCATATAACCTTACCCTACACATTCTCAAGTCCTCAAGTTCCCAAGTGGCTTCCACATAAGCTAGATTATCAGTTTTAGAGTGGCTTTCATACAAGCCTAATCTCCATCTTTTAGAGTGGCTAAGAGTAGCCTAGTTTATAGAATACACTTGGATATCCAAGCCAACATTATAAAATCATAGTAAATTAATGGGATATAGGAGAAATCTCATATGACATACATTTCATACATGTATCATTTCATATCTTCACTTCATAGGGCAACGATGGAGACAAATTTCTAGCTATCCTTTGTATTCTTAAGCCACCTATTCAGATGGATTAAACACACAGTCCAAACATTGATCAAAACACACATGAAAGCCTATCTTCACTTAGTGGGTGATGATAGAGCCAAAGGGTCAGCTTTTGCCTTCTTAAGCCACTTTTTGAGGAATTAATCACTCAACTCCATTCGTGATATTACTTTTAGTATAACATGATCTAACATTACTCAGTATTACTAAGCATCACAATAGGTTTTGTATTGGATTGAATACTTGGTGAGGTGTATTCATTCCTTTATTTTCCTCTCTCTTACCCAAATTTATACATTCTTATTCTAGATATAATGTATCTAGTAAGAATTGATCAACTCTTTGTTTTCTTTTATAGATTCAGACTTCATAGCATGTTCTCTATATGCACACCCAAAATCACACAAGCTTCATGAGCTTCACCATTGCAAGTAAGTTTAGGTACACTTTTTATTTTTCCTTTATCTTGTTATTTCGCATTTTTTCATCACTAGAATAAAAGTAAGGTAAATGTAGTCATATAAAATGCAAAAATTGATAACTTGAGCATGGCTAATGACACCCAACCCATAGGTCCCTCTTGCTTTCTCTCATGAGCCTCTTAGGCTTATTTTCACAAATTATTAATCATATTTAGGCTTATAGACTTGATCCCCATTGAGCCAAGACACTCTTTTCATGATCAGTCTATCTCCCTACGTCCCATCTACTTAGGACAATAGCACCACACTAGGACTATATCACCAATTTCACTCCTTTCCACTTTTAGTGTTTTTTTCCAAGCTCATTTTTGGCCCCAACAATTAATTCATTTTGGTTTATCATCCTTATCTTTGTCAACCTAATGTGAGAAAATTTAATCCATGACCAATAGATCCTTATAAGATCCCATTCAACTATCATTTGGAGAGGATTGGAAAATATCACAAAGTAAGTAAGAATACAAGCTAGACTACTCAAGCACATTTCCCTATTATCTACATATAGCCATCCAATACCATTTCCAACTTATTCAAATCCTTACACTAGTCCCTAGTCATCTCAAGTACACCTAGTTTAGCATTTCCTTACATTCTCATATCACAATTTCACCAAACACTTTCAAAAGGAGAGTTACATATGGATTGATCCCTCTCTAGAGTATTGGTATGTAGGCAATGTGCCTACACAAGGATTGTGGATCCACATCCAATGAATATTACACACACTAACCCCTCACCCCCTCTTACTCAAAATTGGCCAAAGTAAAACTAAAGAGAGGGTTTAAATAGAAAATATACACTACATGGAGATATATAAACTTTTAGCTATCAAAACTTTAGAGACAGGGTCACACAGACCTATCAAATGAAACCCAAAAAGCTTAGATATTGAGGATAACAACAATAGATAAGGAATAAAATGTTGGTTCCACTCCTATCCACTTTTAGCACTCCTATCCAATCAAGAAATGAAAGTTATAATCCTATTTTGATAGTGTCATAGGCTTGCACATTGAATATTAGATCTTGTCTCATTCGGATCAACATAGTTTAAGATAAGTCTTATTGTCTCCCTCTTATTACTATTTATAGAAAACCTCTAATTTCTATAAATTTAATAAATCATTAACTTATAAATTGTCTATTTATTTATTGATTTATAATTCTAGACCCTATCACTAAATTAGGAATAAAACCCCAATATTCCCAAAATTGTTAAATCACTCTTCATATTGGTATGTTTTGCACCATCTCATTATCCTCATTGGTTTTTTTCCTTCCTGGATTAAATATATCATTGTGAATCTAAAGCTCAAAAATAAGTAAACTCACTTAGCACAAATGACTTCTATTTTGGGAACGTTTTCAAACATATAGCCTTTTAAGCTAGCCATTATGATTCAAAAGTTTTATGTTTCTTGTAGTTTATCTTCCAAACTCATGTTGTACACATTTTAGATACTATTATGGTTTAATTAACATGTTTGTATTCTATTGAATGTTTATATGTCATTTAAAATTTTATAGGTACATAATACTTAGTGCTATATTTAGGTCCCAGATGACATGACTCAAGTAGCATGTTCATTATTGCATACACAATAAGTAATCTCATCCATATTTTGATTAGTTAGAATTCTTTTCCATTTTTTTAGATTACACTTGATTCATGGTTTTTATTTTCAAATTACACAAAGTTCCATGTGTCTTCACTATGCCACATAATTAAATATGGTATTTATTTATAACACTCTTTTTCCCATCATCACACCACTATTTAGGACAACACCCTTGTCAATTCATGACAAGACATAATTCCTTGGGTCCAATGTGTATGCACCCAAAAAGTAAAGGGTGAAACATCTATCAAAAAAAATATAATGATGATATAATGATCTATAAAATATGTTTTGATATGGTTTTATATGATAATATCCCCCCCTCTTTGGATACCATTTGACCTTTAAATTTAACTTTTGACTAATTTTAGCCTTATTTATTGAGTTTTCTCTTTAGCAGTGAAACTTCCATTGTCTGTATCAAAACTACCACCCCAGGATACAAAAAAACCCTTTCATTCCTTGGTACACCATGGTAGTTTCAATATATCTATGATTTTTTTTAATATTATGTAGGTTTGTTCTATATATCTATTTTTTTCATTCTAAGTACTAGTTAGATTTTTTACCCCTTTAAATAATGGTAGTTTCAATAAATCTTACCTATCTTCCAATTTTAACATTCAAAACATAAGTTTACACATATTTTTTCATTATCTATTCATGTTTATTCTTTGATTTTAATCGTGTTCAAACTCATAATATCATATCTCACTTATACTCATCTTTTCTCAATCATTATTCCTCCCATGTTTATCATTGATTTAACAGCCAATTAAGCTCACCCTTGTAATTTCCTTGCTTGATATACAAGTATCTCTTTTTATATGAGTTATATATCCTAAATTTTTCATTGAAGATTATGATTCCAAGATATACATAACCTAGACCTACCTAATTTCAATTTTGAAAAATATTTGTTCCATATTTGGCCATCTTGTGGTTGTTTTACATATATTTGGAAAGGATAATTCATTTTATCAGCAACATTATCTTTTCTATCAAGTAGATCATCCAACCACACTACTTCACTCTTCTCTTAGGTTATGTATTCCTTGTTCTCCTTATTTTGATACATAATTTATCATAGAGTTTCTATGTATATTTTATGTGGAGGAGCTAGCTTACTAAGGATAATATACAGTAACATTATCATTACTTCCATCCGGTTTCACCTTGATCAAGTTGGGTATTTTTAGTCTTAATCTTGTTTATTTTTTATTAGATTAGATTAGTTTAATTTTTATTTTTTCATTAAATTAGTTTCATTTTAAAATATAAAAAGGAAAATAACATAAATATCCCTCCCTCCCTCCCTCCCTCCCTCAAATACATAGACTACATCTCTTATTAGAAACCACATTTCATTATTATTATAACTAACGTAGAATTATATATATTTTAGGGTAGATAAAATCATAAAAGGTACATAAATCATATATTATTTTATTTTCAGTCATAAAAAACATTTTTTTTCACAAACAACTTCCAATCAAACATCCACAGAAACCTAGGAAATCTAGATAGTCAAAAACCTAACATATTAGATCTAGAATCCATTAATTTTATTATGAACTAGAAATTTTATGTTACATTAGGTTCATAAAATCATAACATAATTTTTTCATAAATTCACCCATATATCATTTCAATTTATTAAAAAATATGCAATATCATCAAAATCAAATTTTAGCTTACATACAAGAATTAATTTCTAAATTTATAGTGAGTATATTAGCTAAGGTTTAGTATATTATTTTCATCTTTTCATGTTATAAAATATTATTCATAGAGGAATTTTACATAATTTCATATAAAAATCAAAACTAACTTCAACTCAATTACGTTACATCTCAAAAACTAGGCAAAACATAAAAAATTAGAAACTACACCTTTCTTTCACATTTTTATTTCTAATATTCAATGCATCATAAGAAATCATTGAAAAGAATGAAAAACTTCTCTTTCCTTTATTTTTCATTTATTCACTACTTTATTACTTTCATAATTTTAATATAAAAAAGTAGTTTAGTTTGTTTCTTTCTATTAAAACATTGAAAATACACTGAAAATAATCAAAAATATTCTCTAAATGATCACAAACACCAAAACCTTTCTTTCAAATTGTAAAACTAAAAGTAACATATTAAAACACACCTTGAATAAAATATTGGACAAATATACATCACCTTGCCTTATTTCTTGGATGAGACTTCCTGAGAGTCCACTTCTCTCTAGAAAAGGACTTTTTCTTAGGGTAGTATCTCCTTTTCCCACCAACAACTTGAAAAGTGACATTAGAGTAAAAATCATAGTATAATTAGTCCATACCAAAAACATACCACATCCCATTTTTAATTAAATAAATGATCTTTAGGATAAATAAAAAATATTTGATCCTCTAATTATAATTTTTACCCAAAACTGAGGTCATCAATACAATGTTATCCAAGCTTAGTCATCCATCTTTCCTTTTCATTTTATCCTTGGGACATTCCTTATCATATATCATTCAATTTTTGTATGAAATTAGTACGAAATAACTAAATTAATATAATTTATCACATTCCTAGAGTCATCCAACCCAATCACACCCACTTTGTTTTTTCCAACATTGATCAATATTTTCTCCTCATTTTCATCACCACTATAAAGGGACCTTGGAGTTATGTCTCTTCCCAATTCAATGCCCACAATGAACACCATGAAGTGGTAGAGATAATTTATTTATGTCATGATAATCCCCTACCACCTCATCCAAAACCCCATTCCTCAAATAAATTCAACTAATCTATATATCCACCCATTCATCTATCTATTATGTTAGTTGTATTCTCTTGAACTAATTAATTCAAGTTCACAAGTTAGTGTGTTACTTTTTCCATGTATAGGCTTGTCACCAGAAATAGAAAACATAGTTTTGACCAATGTGGTTGTTATGGATTCTAATATGATAAGTGAATATTTGTTATTTTAAGTCTTGTGGATGTATTGAGGAAATCAAAAGTGTCATTTTATTTACTGTGTATGATGTATGACTGAGGTATATTTTTAAAGTCCTTATAATGTGTATTGAAATGATTCAAGTGTATTTATTTCAATATTGGAAAATATTAGATGTTATTCATGGAATGGAATAGGATTAATTCTAAAACCCTAACTATATTGTTTGACATTTAATTTTTTGTATAAGATAGTGTTTTACACTTTAACCTATCATGAAATTATTTCAAGTTAGATAGATTTTATTCTAAAAGGTAATATGGTTACATATGGATTATTGTATTCATTAGATATTAGTCTACTATTATAAATGATTACATTATTTATTTTAAATTTGTTTAAGAGAAACATAACAAAGTATAATAATTAGGTTTATCCTAATATCTGAATTAATATAATTTAGGGATATGGAATTGATAATCCTTATATCATTAACTTGGATTTGATGGAATAAAATATAACCTAACATGGTTACTTAAGACTCAACCTAATATTATGTCTTGGTTAGGAAGTTTATGTGGATTTAATCCATAGATCTATGTAGGTCACAGAGTCATGAATTATCATTGAAAAAATGCTTAATTTAGAGTGAAAGTAATTAGCCACGAGGTTATTTTTGGAATTATGATTTACACTAAACCTACTAGTATGTAAACCTACCTAAAATTGTTACGAGAGGAAAATAAAAATCCCATATGCAACCTTGACATAGATATGTTGGAATTTATGTTGAAAGTACATTTATTTATGATGGAAAATGTGTATCATGACCTTAAAAAGTAAAAAAATATATGAGTTTATTTTTTGGGGGTTTAGATAGTGGTATCAAACCCTTGTTATACTCTATGGAACTTTGCAAAAACTTTGGGATGAATAATATTTTGGTCTCTTGGGATGGTTAGGACTCAAACCAACATGTATAATGGAAATTTTGGTAGTAACCTTATTGACAAACATGATCATAATGAACATGTTTGAAATAATGTTGATGGTGATAATAATCTTGATGTTAATGTAGAAAATGTTATTGTTGTGTAAAATGTTGCTTTAAATGACATTTTGGGTGTCATTAATAGCATCCAAGTTTATATGGAAGCATAAATTCCAAGGTTGACTAGTATGAAAAGTATGCAATAAGTTGAATAAGAGGAAATACAAAGGGATGAACCATGGGATGAAAATCTAATGCAAAAAAATGTTATGGATCCCATCATCAAATAGCTTAAGAATATTCCACCTCCTAATTTTTTGGTCAATAATCTAGGTTTTCCAATGAGGCATGTTTAGTTAACCTACAAAAATAATACACTATACATAATATGGGCTTAAACATCAAAGCTAGTAATTGACTCTACTAATTTTTAGGTGATGTTGCCTTGTGTTGGAATTATTTATGCACTCTTAAAGGTTATAACTAATTATTATTTTGTGAGAGACCTTTCAGAGGTAGTTGAATAAAATATTGTAGATTTATATCTACTGAAGTAATGGAATATGACTATTTTGGAGTATTAGAATATGTTTCTCAACCTCCTACATTATTTAAACTACATTCATGATAATGAAACTAAAATTATTATGTTCAATCTAGGATTAAAAGTGGTATTGAAGCATGATGTGAACATGAAAAATATATGAGCCTTTGGTAATACCATATAATTTGTACATCACACATAATACAAAAAAATGACAAAAGGTAGGATAATAGTATCAAAACATTAGGTTGTAGTGTAAGTTTAAAGAAATAATTCATCATGTGAGCAAAAGTTTCAATAAATTTGATTAGGAAAAAGATTTAATTTTGAAAAAAATAAAAATTTGAATAGAGGTTCCAAACCTCAGTCTTTTTTAAAACATAATAATGGGAATTAAAACCAATAACAAGGTAGTTTCTATGGCCCAACTATAGGAGACAATATTGCACCCTTGCCCTCATGAACTATTTTAATATGTTAGTAGTTTAGTAATAACCATTATTGTAAGGAATGCCCTTAACATTTTATAAATCAAGTAGATAATCATAGGGTGTATACCATTATAAATAACAAAAATATAGATTTAGAGTCTACACCAATTGAGAGTATAGGTATAATTTATATTTTTTCCCTAACTTTGTTAATTGATTATGGTGAAACTGAAAAATCCATCCCTTTTAAAAATATTTTTAAGTGTAAAACTAAACCCTATAGACTAAGATACATATGGGAGGTATATTTTTTCACATGTAGAAGAGTAGTCATTTAAGAATATTTAAAACAATCTAAGCTTGATCTTGGAGTCTTAAAGACTAGTGTAAACATGTTTTTGGAACTTTAGGGTATTATAACCTGATTATAGGCATGGATTAGTTTCAAAAACATGAACTGAATCTTGATTGTTTCAATAAAATAATACAATTCCTTTACTATGTTTGTAAATCAATTGAAAACTGAGGTGTCATAAAGCTTGTAACTAAAAATATTATTTCATACTTGTATGTGAAAAGAGTAGTAACAAAAGGATGTAAAATTTATTATGTGTAATTGAGTTAAATTTATAAATAGATAGAACTAACTCTAAAATACTACCCTATCTTCAAAGAATTTAGGGGTGTGTTCTTGAAGAACTACTAGGTTTTTCTCCTAAAAGAGAGTTTGATTTTTTGTTTGACACTATACTTGATTTGCACCTGCATCTAAACACCTAATAGGATGAATGTAGTATATCTAGTAGAACTAAAAATCAAACTATAATAGCTAATGGAAAAATGGATGATTAGGCCAAGTTTCTAACCTTGGGGATCCCATGTTGTCTTTATCAAAAATAAGGATGGTACCTTGAGATTTTGCATTAACTACTACATGATAAATAAAGTCACCATTAAAAATAAATATTCTTTTCCTAAAATTTATGATCTATTTGATTAGATTAAGAGGGAATATATATTTTTAAGATATATGTTTGATCTTGGTATCACCAACTTTGCATCAAAGATAAATATTTCCATAAAACTACCTTTAAAATAAAATATGGTTATTATGAGTTCATTATTATGCTTTTTTATCTAATGAACACACCTATTACTTTCATGAATCTTATGAAGAGTGTATCTCAATATTTATTTTATAATTTTGTATTTTTCTTTCTGAATGATATGTCTGAGAATGAGGAAGAACATGAGAAAAACTTATGCTTAGCCTTGTAAAGGCCAAGGTAACATAAAATGCATTGTAAATTTCAAAAATGTTCATTATACCAAAGGAAGATTCACTACTTAGGGCATGTAATTTATAAATAAGGTCTTGCAATTGATCATGAAAATATTTTTGTTATTAATGAGTAGACCACACCTAAGAACATTCATGAATTATGTAGATTTATGTGGGTAGATGGTTACTATCAAATGTTTGTAGGTAATTTCTCAAGGGCTTATATACCTATTATTTATTTACAAAAGTAGGGAAAGAAATTTTAATGGACACCACAATGTGAATCAAATTTTAAAAAGATGAAAGAATTATTTACTTTAGCTCCTATCATTGTAATACTATATCCAAATGAAAATTCTGAAAAATGGGTTGATGCTTGTAAAGTGGGTATCGGTGTTTTTTTAACAAAATATGGAAAATTGGTTACTTATGAGTCCTAAAAGATCAAATCCCATGAGAATAATTACCCAACCCATGATATTCATCTATTAATTGCAGTTCATGCACTCAAATAATGGAAACACTTTTTTCTTGGGAAATACTCAAAAATAAAGTATGATAACCACATTTTAGTTCACTTACTCAAAATGAGTTGAATGCAATGAAAATAAAGTGGTTAGAATTTGTCATCAACTTTGATACTGATATTGATTATGTAAAATGTAAATAAAATAGAGTAGTTGATGCTATTATTAGAATGAATGTATTTTTTTAATTTTTATTTTGAGGTCAAATTTTAGAAATTTTATTTTCACTTTACAGTGAATTAACCCTAAATGCAAATAAAATTTTGCTAATTTATCAAAAGTAATAACATTAAAATACTTTTTTTAGTTTTATTTGGTCTTAGATGGACTTATGAAGAACCAAGGTAGAATATATATTATTGATTCTTGAAATATGAGGAAAATTTATGACAAGTACATATCTCACCTCATTTTGCTTATTTGGGTGTCACAAAAGAGACACATGAACTTTAAAATATTTATTTGGCCTAGGTTAATTAAGGATGTATCTAATTTTATAGAAAAATGTTTGGAATGTCAATGTGCTAATGCAAAACATTTACATTTAGGAATTTTTTTATACACTCATGTTATTCAAAAAGGAAAATGGGTAGTTATCTCAATGGATTTCATCTTAGGGTTACCTAAGCCTTGAGGTAGGAATGATACAATTTAGATTGTAATTGATAAAGTGACCAATATTTCTAATTTTAATACATGAAATATAAGTAATGATGCCTCCACACTTTATAAAAAAATTATGAAGTAAATTTTATACCTTTAAAATGTTTTGAAAGTGATTATCTCTTATAGAGATAAGTTTTTCACTTACATATTTTGAAAGATACTGATGGTTTAATTTGAGATAAAATAAAATTTTAGGTCATATTATTCAAGATATTATCGACAACAATGTTATATATCTATTAAATCCTATAAAGGATTATAATACTCAAATGAATACAAATTATAAAATTATTTTTTTCAGTTATCCCTTTCAAAAACATGATACCAACAACGACAATTTATTAATGCATCATGTGTACACATTATTTTTAAAATTTATCCATTACTAATGCTTTTTATCTTTTAAGAACCCATTTAATATTAATCTCTTAGAGTGCATGCCTTAAAGGGTGAACTGGAAAAGGGGTTTTTTGACCTTTGGTGATTTGAAAGATTGTTGGCTTATATACCACAACCTAAAACCAATATAGGCTACTCTTATCTTATTAACCAAGCATTAAAACCCATCTTATACACTCCCTTAAGAAATTCAAGGCCCAAAATATCCCCTACCTAATAAAAACCATTTTTTAACCATTTTTCCTACTAAACCAACTGGTTTGACATGGTTTTAGGTTTAAGGTACAATACAAAAGTTTGTTATCCCAAATCCACATAGTTTAAGAGCTAATTGATCTATTTCCCACCTAACAAAGTTGACTAGGATCACTATACCAGCTAAATTCCTAAGAATTTTTAGGGCCAATATATGTCTATGAATACCCCCTCAAATTCATTTCTAAATAGAGGATCATTTAATATCACATCATTACTACTCATATATTTTATTATATAATCAATTAGAGTTTTCATTGCTTAGGTTTTTTCCTTGGAGAATTAGTAATTATCTTGTGAAGGTCTTGGATGCATAGGATAAGTCTTACATCCTGGAGGTGATTTGTCCTTGTGATCCTTACAATCCACAACAACTTCTTATAAAACATCATTGGATAAGGGAGAGATTAAAGCATGATGGGTTCACGTCACCAAGGTAAGCATATTCCTATCCATTCATGTTTCAATAAGTAGATATTATATAACCAATGGATTGAATTGTATCTATCCTTTATTAAATTATTCATATGTTATAGTATTGTATTTGAATGTGTATTACCTTACCCATTTGTGCCACAATATTTAGTGAGCACTAGATTAACTTTCATATTCATTTACTAGATTAGCTTGTATTATTATTATTATTATTATTATTATTATCATCATCATCATCATCATCATCATAATCATCATCATCATCATCATCATCATCATCATCATCATCATCATCATCATCATCATACCTAGCTAGTGTTATCACAAAATGGAATTTGACTAGGAAGTCTTGAAAACCTCTACTTAACCATTGTGTGATAAGGGATCCCTTCATGTAGGTTGATTAGATCAATTATTTTTTATGACCTCAATATAAAATATTTCCAAGTGAAATTGTTAGTTGATTACCTTCTCTAAGATTGAATATTATTGAGTAGGATAAGTTATAGATATGTCTAGTTTTTCTTGCATACATTCTAGTGAACATGATGTGAATCTAAACCTTGTATACTTTTATTTTTTCTTTACAAATAACTAGATCAACCCTGTTGACCTAGTTTAACACTATGCATAGGTTTTCATATTTTTTCAACCATGTTGGCATAGATCAGCTCTATGTGTAGGTTTTTATAATTTCGTCAACCCGATCGACCTAGTTAGGGCATATTTGTGTAGGTTTTATGATTGAGGCAAGCCTGTAGACCTTGTTCAACCTCTTACACATAAAATTTATAGTATCATAAAACCAGATCGATCTAATTTACCTAGTTTCTTTTGCTATATTTAACATTTAACTTAATCAATCTATTTGACTCTTTTATTTTCTATATTTTTCATTTTATAAATAGGTTGATCAGATTGACATAGTTCTATTTTTCCTATAATTTACCATTTTTTATTTGTGATAATTTTTCTGGCTTGATTCTATCTAAATATTTTATATTTTGCCTCTATGTGTTCAAATTTACACATGGACAACATAATTTAAAATAACAACTCATCATTCTTAGGAAAATTATTGCATCGACCTAGTCGACTCTGTCTTATCTAATAGGTTTACTATAATTAGATAAATAATTTCTCTATGTCAAATCTTAAGTAAATCTATTTTCCCTCTCTTTTTAAACATTTAAATTTTATTACTATTTTTACCAATTTTTTAGTTCTATAAAATTGTAAATTTACTGTAAACTAAGTTGATCGACTTCATTTAATTATGTATCCATTTTTTTCTTAGAAAAATAAGTTTAATTAATCAACTAAATTCCTTATGGGTTATCTTCTAATATATTGAGTCAATTAACTTAACTCTATTTTTTCTTGTTTGTACAAATTTGTCAACTAGGTCTACTTTCTTTGGTTTACATTTCTTATTATATCAAATAAATGAAATTAACCTAAATTAATAGTAATTAGACTCATTTTAACTTTCATTTGGATACATAATTATTTACTTTACAAAAATTGTAAATCAACTTTTAAAACTTTGATTTTCAATCTTATTTTTTACTTTGTTTGGCTTTCCCTAAAAAATGTTTATCGATAGTTTTAAAACTGCTTAACTACTATCATGAAGGGATACTTGATAATCTATTTATGATACTTTTATATTATTTATAGATATAATGGTGTGAAAGGCTTTCCCTAATACTCATAGCCATAGTACAAAGCTAAACATGGCCTTTATTTTCTACTTATCTCATAATTATTTTGGAAACACTTGGGATTTACCTCTTTATTGAACCTTAGAAATCTAACTATCCATTTTTTTGTGTCATGAATCTATTAGTGATTAAAATTGAGAAGATATATATAGCTTACACTTGAAACTAGTTTTAGTGGGCTATAGAAATGGTACTTCCTCCATTGTCAATGCTTGTAAATATTGGGCCAACATTATCATCAAGTAACATTGGAATCCTACACTTTAAATAAAAACCCTTAGTGTGAATTTCATATCTTATTTTAAAATAATTAATTAGCTTATACATTTCATTATCATTGTCTATTTTTCACTATTCTATGTTGTATTAAAAATTTATACTAGCCAATGTTGTTCCAAGGTTTGTGTTATGTACTACAACTAGATCGACCAGATCAACCTAATTTATTATATGCATAGCTTTATTTTATTTAATTAAAACTAAATCATATAGATTCAAACTATTTTAATTTTTTCCCATATTACAAAATATAGTCAACCTAGTCAACTTAATTGTATATAGATAATTCTATTGTATTTCCTTCCTAACTACATCAACCTATCTGACTACATATATTTTGGATAACTTATTTGTCTCTCATACTTACTAAATTTATATAGTTTAGTAAACCACTACGTCAACCTAATAAATTTTGTACTATATGGCTGACGTAGTTTTCCTTTAGTCCTTTTAGTTTCATTTTCAAAAATGCATTGACCTATGTGACTACATAATATTTGGATGAAACAATTTTTTATACCTAAATTTTATCTAGTTGATCCCATATAGTATATTAGTGACCTAGTTTTAATTTCATAATTTTTTGCAATAAAAAAATATACACATTTCTAGATTTTTTAACCTTATTTAAACATCATGAAATTACCTATCAAAATCTTTATTTATAACTTCAATCCATTTAGATGATACATAGGTTGTTATTTTTTACCCACCTTAACCACCCAAGAGGATAACCCCTCATGGTGAACTTTTTCCCATCCTTCATCTCAATCTATGGATTACAACATGGTTCAAATTACCCAAAATGATGATTTTGATGGTTTTAATCCATTTCACACTTGTCAAGATACCACATTATCTAGACTACCTAATTATAACATTTGATAAATTGATATAATCTTAACAATTAATACCATAGGGAATCCTTCTATAGGAAACATCCCTACTCCCAAAAATTGGAATGTTCCTCCTAATAACACTAATATTCATCCTCATAATAATACTAATATTCTACCTCTTAATATTAATAACCAAAATAAACAAATTGATACTATATAAAAAAATAAAAAAAATCATTATGTTTACCACTTACTAACACTTTATCTCTTACAAGAACCTATTGAGTTAAAATCTCTCTAAGTTCATGTCTTAAAGGATGTACCGTAAAGGGGTGGGTAGACCATTGGTGCTCCCCAAGATAATTCTGACTTTGTATCATTCCTACCATTTTTATAACCATTTATTATTAACATAGCCTTCTCCTATGTACTTCCCTAAGCCTTGTCTCATCTATTTCAGACTCCTCCAAGCTTTTGATCACTTTTCTTAGCACCTTCCTAAGCCTAAAACCCTTTTTGATAGTTTACAATATAGAGTCAAATAGGTATAATTTTTATTCTAATTGATACTTATTTTTATAAATTAAAATTACATATTTTATTGGGCCAAATTTATATTCTAATTTATACCTTTTTCTATCAATTAACAATATAGAGTCAACTGGGCTGACTCTGTCAACTAAACTTTCAAAAAGGTTTAGGGTTAGATTTAGCTATATATACATATACATTTGTGTCATTTATGAAAAGGAAGAGAATAATAAGAGATATATATTATAAATCTACTTATTTATCATTCTACTTGAGGATCATATCTTAGGGTTTCATATTTTCTTTGGAGATATAGATCTTGTCTTATGGAGAAGTATTTTAGATGCATAGATAGGTTATGTAGCCTAAATCTAATTTATATTTTTCACACTTACATACCATAAAAACCCATTACAAATCACCTTGTCCAATGAAGATATTGAGGTTCAGTGGGTTCATCTACAAAGTTGACTATTCATAATTTTATTCCTCCTTTGTAAGAGTAGATAAATATGCATTTATACTTATCTCTCTTGCATTAGGATTCTGTATAAATTGATGTGAGTATATGTTATATTCATATTTAATTTTATGTTTATTACCACCACTTTGTGGCATAAGCTTTGGTGAGAATTAGATTAGATTTAATTTGCTTTTATCATTTGTACATTAGTGAATATGAAAACATATGACCTAGTAAGGGTTATTGCATAATTTTTCTCAACTAGGGGCTTTAAAACCCTCTATAGTGATATTATTATGGTAAGAGATCCCTTGGATAGGTCTAGAGGATCCATCTTGGTCATGACCCAAAATATCTAATGTATCAACAATTGAAAATAAGTAGGATTTATCATCTATGAGCTAGGATTGATTTATAGATTAGTTGCATTTCCCTTTGCATACAGATACTACTCAAATTCTTACACAAATAGTCTAACAAATGATTTTTTTGAAAATTAAAAACACCTCTCAAATGATTTAAGTGAAACAACATTTATTACAAATGACTAATCAACCTTATCTTATCTTACCTCAAAATAATCAGAATTTTATCTCCCCTCCTCTTAACTATGAAAATAAGAATATCATTCTGCTATCACTTATACATAATAAGATGCTTCAAAATATCCAAAATTAGCCTTTAACTCTTTTCATTTTATCCATTGATATTTTAAAAATTTATCCAGCTATTAAATACGATGGAACTAAAGACCTTGGATCTTTTATTAAGGTACCAAAATTCTAGTCAAGATATTTATAGGTGATTTTTTATAATGGTATAATAAATTACATAAATATTCCATAAAATAATTACAATATTTGGTTAATTCTTTAGTCAAGGAAATTCATCAATATGATATTCTATAAAAATGTCTTAATCATTTTATTAGTGTCAAGTAATCAACCTCTAAATCAGCTCGTGATTTCATCAAATTATGAAAATCATTAGTTCATAAATTAGATCATAACATGAGTGAGGATATTATCTTAAAATTATTTATCATTTATTTAACACCTTCCCTTAAGTATAAGGTTTGATTTTTTCTCCACAAACTTTAAATGAATCATTTGATCAAGATAAAAGATAATATTTCCTTAAGAAACAATTTTATCCAATTCATATATCAACCAAGGAATATTTCCAACCCTAAATTAATGAAACTATAATTACCACTAAAAGAAAGTAGTATTCAAAGTATATAATTAACTTGCTTCCCACCCACCATTCATGATATAAAAATGAAGCAGTTATAATCTCCATCTAAACCATAGTTCCCCACATTTATGGTATGACCCTAATAAATTTTGTTGGTTTTATTATGATATGGGCCATTCTCATGAAATATGTCATGAAATTTTCAAATTTTTTATCTATTTCATGTTAGGAGACACATTTTATGATGATTATATGATTAAATTATGTCATCACGATTATATTAAAGCTTCCCAAAAGAAATAGGTTACTATAACCATATCTTCCAAAATTTAATAATATTACTATACCTCTAATACACAATGTTTAAACAACAATGTTTTTGTAATTGATGTTAATTATGATCAATATTATACCAATTTTCAATATGTGAAGGCATCAAAAGTCAACTATAGATGAAAACCTTCTCATAAAGACCTTGTCACCAAATTTAAGAAACCATCCACCAAGGAACAAATAATTTAATATATCACAACTAATACACCCACATATTCCAAATCAAATGTGGAAACGCTTCCACAACTAGAACCCCAACCTAAATCTCCTACGCTTACTGAAAACATTGTACCTTATAAACCTTGTGTTGGTTCTTCATCTTCTAAATTTCATTGTAATTTTTCATAAGAACTTAATTCAATTCCTTATAAAATTACCCTTATGGAATTATTTTGTACTTATCCATATCATCAAAAATTCCTTATGCAATAATTACAATATATTTATGAACCACCATCAATTGATTTGTAAATCTATGCCAATGATCCTTCCCCTACAAAAGTAAATATAATTGAACCCATTTCCACATCCTCTAAATCATACATATAACTTCTTGAAGATGATATGATTTATTATGAAATTATTTTTGAACCAACAATCCACCGCTCTTTTTTTTAATGCTACCTCTCTTTGGTTAATTCAAAAAATTAGATACCCCAAAGAAAATATTAAATAAACACATTTCACATGTATATGATTTCATAAAACCAATCAAAAGTTACTTGTTTTCATTTTTCCCCCACTAACTATAGGACTCAAGACAATTTACTCTATGTTCATGGATTTTGATCTTCTATTATCATATAACATGCTCCTTGGTCGCCCATGGACACATAGCATATGGGTTATTGCCTCTTTAGATAGTCAATGTATCAAATTCATTCATAATGAAAACTATTATAAACATTAATTTGTTTATAACCCATGAATTATAAAACTACTAGATACTAAATCTCAATATGATATTCTAACTATTCCCCACAATAATAGTCCACCTTTACCTATTTTTGTTAACATGAACCTTGATTTACATGTTACTCTTGTGTATTTAGATGATGATAAACCAAATGAATTACAAAACACATGTAATACCACTAAATTACCTCCTTATATTGAGGAATAGATTCTTCCTTTAATTCCATATGATCAAACCATTACTCTAATTAATGATACTATTGACACTCTTCCTCCATGTAATTCATATGTATCTTCTTACATAGAAAATGACTTTACATGTAGTTAATATGGAGTAGAAAAACTATTTAAACATCCTTTAACCATGTCTCCTCAAAATTTTAGAAACTTAGGTGTTTCAAACACTGATTATCCCACATAAATATATGCATGCACTATTTTTCACACTAATGATGATAATTATAATCATGGCCCAAGCCCAATAATGAGATTTATATGTATAACATTATCAAAATACATTAACAAAAATTCTTGACTTTAATCATGATGTCCATGTCATTTATAACTCATATGATAATGAATAAGATCTTGAAATTTATGTACCTCATATTAATCCACCATTATTAGACCCCATGGGTAATTGAATAAATCCTAACTCAGGCATCCTCTAAACTTTGTACTCAATGTAACCTAATATAATCTATTGTATTAAATACAAACATTCATCTTCCTTCTTATGATCACATGGATACCACTAAAGTTATAAAACTTAATTTGATTGAAAATTCATCTATGAAGTAAACTAATACAAAAATTACCAATATGGTTGACTCTACTTATCCATATCTCCCCAACATAAAATTTATACCCACTATTATACCATAAATTACCTTACATGCTAAAGTCACTAATGTGAGACAAATACATTATGAATATGATAGCAAAGGTAATCAAATTTATTGATCTTGAAGTGTATGTTGAATACTATGGACCTTTACCTACACTTCCTAGTGTTGAAGCTATACTTGAGCTCATCCATGCTATAGAACCTCAACTTTCACACTAGCATCATAAACTTGATAATTTAAAGAAAATGTTCCTTATTTTTTTAATGTACTTAGAGAGGGGTATAATAGTAGAATAGGACATAGAATAATGAGTAGTGGTGTAGTACCACATGTATAATAGTAAGGAGTTGTGTAGATGAGAACTAGTAATAATAAAGGTGCATATGATAGTTTAAGGCATCCAAGAAGTTACATTTAATTAATCATTTCTTTCAAGACGGTAGCCTCCTTGTAGTGGCAAGTAATTATGAGTTATTCCTTCCATAAAAGGATTGTTATGTTTGTAATAAAGTGTTTTAGATTAATATATGCATGATTTTTTGTTATTTAATTATTTTTAGGAATGAGGTTCCTATCATTGGTATCATAGCTCTTTCCATGGCCATTTTTTTTTAATAGTAGAATTTGATTTAGTTATTAGGATGAATTTATGATTCTATGCACCTTATGCTCTCACCTTTCCTTGACAGGAACCTGGAAATAAGAAAGTGGATATAAATTATTTCTATTTTTATTTTTTAGGGAATATATTTCATTTAATTTCATGGTTTGGGTAGAAACATCAATTTCAAGATTTGTAGGAAAGGTTTCCTATGAGAGTGATTTAAAAATTATGTAAGATATTTTAAACTAGGTTTCTTTTAAGAGTAGTTTTAGTTTTTTAAATTTGAGAGATGTGTTTTGTTAAAAAACAAGTAAGATATTATAATTATTCAAGTTTGGGTTCTTTAAATCCAGTTGAATTTATCAATTATTTGTAGTTTCAAGTGTGAATTTACATTTTAGATCCTAAAAAATCTTGATTGTTCTTCTTCAAATTGATCATAGATAAGAGTGAATTGAGTAAAATAATTTCTAGGTCTGGTGCATCTCTATCTCAGATTTACAAAAAACTTTATGGTTTTGATTTTGGTGTGGAATATTAAAAATTATCACTTTTTTAGTGACTACTACTATGATGCAAAAAGAATCAAAAGAAAAAAAAATATGGTGTTTTATGGAAATATGAGTGTAAGATACATTTTCGGTTGAAGTTAACATCTATTTTAATGTAATCATGGAAATTAATATTTTATATTGATGGAATGTCATTGGATCCTTGACTCAAATTCATCAAAATAGAAAGGTATGAAAATATCATACATCATTTAAACTCCTAGCCAATCAGACAGTAGGACTATCTGATGATTTCTTCCAACACTATTTCACCAATAGAATTCAAGATGAGATTTGAGTAGAGGTCAAAATGTGTAAACCTCAGATGATGATGGAATTAGTGGGATTGGATAATATATCTTAATATTTCATCAACTGGTAACATTTCCATACAACACCCCCTCTCTAAACTATAAAATATTAGAGCATGCACTTGTAGTACCTAAGCCAACAATAAAAGTGCCCAAACAAGCTCTAGTTGAGCTTGAGATGGCATCCTAAACATTAGATCAAGAAATAGAAGATTTAAATAAGGAACTTATAAACCCCAAGAAATCACTTGACATGCCTGAGTAGGTCATTGGCAAGCCCATTCATTAAATCACCATGCTTGAGTAAGCCCCCAATGAGCCCAAGATGATAATTATAGATCCCAACTAATGAACCAAGTCTTCAATTCCCTTAGAGAAAAATTCTAAGGGGGATATAAAGTATCCTCAATTCATTCATTAAGATGAATATTTTACACACCCTTACTCTCACTTTGAGGATATTATCATCATGGTTAAAATTACAATTCAAACTTTAGTTATAGTGCACATGTTCACCCTATTGATGTACATGTTCATATCCAAGCATAAACAAAACAAATAGAAGTAAAAAAGGACACATGGATGTGCCTCTATTTGGTCTTCAACCTATTTTATGGTTTGGCCTTTATTTTGTCCTCTTATTTTTTATCATTTTTTGAGGTTGAAACATATTTAAAAGGTATGGAATGTAATTTACCTAGAGAGGGGTATAATAGTAGAATAGCTAATAGAATAATGACTAGTGGTTTAGTTCCACATGTATAAGAGTGAGGAGTTGTGTAGCTAAGAACTAGTATATATAAAATTACATATGATAGTGTAAGGCATCCAAGAAGTTGTTTGTAATTGAGTATTGATTTTAAGGAGGTATCCCCCTTGAAATGACAAGTGATTGTGAATTGTTCCTTTCATAAAAGGAATGTTGTGTTTACAATAAATTGTTTCAGATCAATATATGGAAATTTTTTTGTTATTTAATTAATATTAGGAATAAAGGTCTTATCAATTTTAAAATTTTCATTACTAGTATGGATCACAAAACACATTCTATTTCATCCGTCCCTCTTGCTCCATACCTTTTCCAAGATGGAAATGCTATGGTCATTTAAGAAATTAAAAAATATATAATATGGTACACCAACATGTCCTCAACCTATTATTGTTTTTAAAGAGGTCACTCTTGAAGAGAATGATAATTTTAGTCTTTTCATTGACAAATATAATGAATTATTTGCTTGTTTATATGAATATATGTTGACAATTAATACTAGCATTTTTGTTCTTAACATCATCACTTATTTAGATGATAAACCCATTAAACAAAAGGAATGGAAATCCCCCCTAATATTTATACCTTATGCCATAAATAAATCATTAAACCATGGAATACTCAAAATGGGTCTCAAACATTGTTCGTATTTGTAAAAAACTCACTATGCTTATGCTTATATGCATTGATTTTCATAATCTAAATGTTGCATGCCTAAAAGATAACTGTACCCTACAATAAATTAATGTTATCTTTGATTCCACCATTGGGTATGAAATATTATCACTCATAGATGGTTTCATATGATACAACCAAACTCACATATCTCTAGAAGACCAACATAAAATAATATTTAACACATAATTGGGCACTTATTATTATGTTAAAATGCCTTTCGATCATAAAAATGCCATAGCCACCTATCAATGTGAAATGACACATATTTTTCATGATCTTATTTATAAAATTGTTGAAACTTATATGTATGACATTCTTTCCAAATATAAAAGTTGTAAAACTCACCTTCATGATATAGATATCATTTTCAATTGAATCATGAAATATAAAGTTAGACTTAATCCATTTAAATGTGTATTTAGATTTATATCCAGTAAACTTATAGTATTTATAGTTTCCTTTCAAGGCCTTGATCATGATCCAACTAAAATTAAAGCTATAATCAACATGCCCATTCCTCACTCTATTATTGATATATGAACATACCTTGGAAAAATCAATGAAATCACCATTTTTTATAGAAATATCTTATCATATTTACTTCATTAATTTTATCCTTGAAAATTGTAATGCCCTATAATGGACATAATCATGTGAAAAATAATTTTATAGTATTAAATAATCTTTGATTCATCCTCCCACTCTTTAGCCACATTCAAATTATTATCCACTAATTATATATGCATCCTCTATCCCCATATCAGTTGGAACAATGCTTGCCAAATAAGACAATACTGGTAGAGAATATGTTATTTACTATATTAGTCAAGACTTAATCAATTATAAAAAATGTTACACAAAAGTAAAACATGATTGCCTTGCTATATATTTCAAAACCAAAAATCTCCTTGATTATATGTTCTATCAAACTACTTCTATTATTGTCAATTCCAATTTGTTTCATCACTTCTTCTCTAAATCTTTCCTACATGGAGATAGAATTGGAAAATGGATGGTCCTATTGATGGAATTTGTCCTTTGAATTGTTACAAAAAATCTATTAAATGAAAATTCATCATAATACAACTTAGGGAAGATTACCTACCATCTATAAACCTTCTCAAATTTACTCTCCATGATGAATAAATTTTTTATATTGAATTTATTAACCAAATAATTTCTCTAAAAGATTAGTTTCATAATTTCACTATTGATCTAGAAGCAAATAATTAAGAATAAATTGATCTCACTCTTTATACCACTAAATCTAAAGTAGAAATAAAATAATTAATAGAATTTACAATTGACTTACATGAAGATACTTGGAAACTTCACTTTGATGGTGAAAAATGCTTCAAGGAGTTGGAGCATGTTGTATATTAATTAACCACATGGTAAAATTACACTTTTAGCATTTTGATTAAATTTTGATGTCACCAATAACATGGATGGATATGAAGATATAATGATAGGTATGCAATCAAAAATTGATTTATACATCGCATTTTTACATGCTTTAGGTGACTCACACCATATATGTCACCAAGTTAGTGAAGATTATCAATGCAAAAGTGAAAAACTAATCAAATATCATCAAATTAATACTATGCTTGCCAAAAAAAATCTGTTTTACCATCTAACAAATTCAAAGAGATCAAAATGCTATAGTCAATTAACTAACCTCATCAAAATCTATATTTCACCCACATCAAGTACTTCATGATTCTCAATTTATTATTCAAATGAGAAAATCACCTTCCTTTTACAAAAAAAATTGTTCTCTAATTTATCACATTGAGGTTGTTACTATTTAGAAAACCCCATGGTAGAAAAATATAATGGAATTAATTGAACATCAAACATACCCTCCAAACACAAATTCTTGGGAAAAGACTCAAATTTCCAAACAAGCATTAAAATACGTACTTAGATACAACACCATTTATTTTCACAATGAAGAATAAACCCTACTACATTATGTAATGCAATAAGAATTTCTTTTTTCTCCTCAAAAAATCACATGGGGTGGGTTTTGGTGATCATTGTAGTGGTCATGCTATAGACCACAAATTCTTTCATATGGTTTACTTTTTACCTAATCTTGAAAAATATGTTATTAATTTTGATAAAAAGTGTAATCCTTGTCAACTTCATGATGATCTAATACACTCTCCTGCAACCAAAATCTAAATGGTGGTGTCTCATTGGCCATTATCTATGTGGGGATTAGATCTCATTATCAAATTACCTAGCTCACAAGATGGAGATGTATTCATTGCCACTAGCATTGAATATTTTACCAAATGGGTAGAAGCCATTACACTTGTTAAAATTAATAGTATTACCATTTCTAAATTTATTCTCAATAAAATCATATGTCATTTTGGAGTTCTTGATACCATTATTTGTGACAATGTTGGTAACTTAAAAAATAAAGATATGAAATAATTACGTGTAAAATTCAAAATTACACATAAATTCTCAACACCCTATCATCCTCAATGTAATGGACAAGAATAAGCCACTAATAAAATTTTGAGAAAAATATTACAAAATACTATTAGATAATCTCGCATTGATTGGCACCTACATGTTTATCCTAAACTTTGGGATTATTACACTAGTATATGCACTGCTACTAAGGCAACACCATTTTTATTAGAATATAGGCCTGAATCAGTCTTACCTTTAGAATTTGAGCTCATATCTCTGTGTATTTATATTCATGGTATAATTATTAATGAGGAATTACATGAGGAACATCTCCATGATTTAGATTTCCTAGATGGGTGATGTATGGCTTATTTAAAACATAATCTCCAATACAAGACTCATATTACTAAAAAACATAATAAAAAGGTCAAAGTTTAAACATTAAATGTTGGTGATCTAGTCCTCAAAATAGATTATACACATGAAAAAAGGAAAATATCCCCTGAAATGGTGGGATCCTTGGTAAAATATATCCTTGATCCTAATACCTATAGATTAAAAATTAATGGACACATTTTTAAAAAACCCACTAATTCTCAATTTCTATAAAATATTTTTCTTAAATATTCACCTTCTTTACACACTTTTGTATACTATAAACACTAATAATCTTTGTATGTTTTTTCCAAAAACATCCAATTTAGAGTAGTACATTATTCTAAATAGCCTTAGCTCCTATCATTGGTCCTTAGGTCTATTTTAATTGATTTCATTTAATTCAAGATTTGCATAATAAGAATGTGGATAATACATGACAATCCTCACGAATATATTTTATTTTATAGTCCAGTATTTATATTTCTCTTTGATCATCAATTAGTCATTTTACAAATTTATTTTTATTCTTTGTTTCCCTTTTTTTGTGAGTTGTAGTATAAGACCTTGGATATGATGAGGCCTTCCTCACAAAACATTTTCATATTTTTACCTTTTGTGGTTTATATTTATGATTTATTATGTAAGACCTTGGCTAGGATTAGGGTTTCTTCATAAAATCTACAAATATTTTAAACTATCTTTAAATTATATTGTTTTTATTAGAAATTAAGGCAATGGTTAAAGATTGTGAACTCATATTCTCAAAATTTGTTTTGTTTATTTTATGGTAATACCTATAAAAAAAACTATTTATGCATGTTTATATACATTCACATCATTTATTGTGATATAGATTCATGTTATCATATCATTGTATCCTTTTCACATTGTCACATTTTTTGCAATTTGAGGTTACTCGATCATTTCATGTTCATTCTCCTTGTCTCCCATATTTTTATTCCACTTTGGGTACACCAATATTGGTTTCAAGATAACATTACTATTTAACATGAAATTAAAACATTCATATACACCATTCTCTCTAATTTATTTTCCTTAGCTACCATTTTTAGTGATAGTCATTTTTAACACCCATGTTAGTTTTCTGAATCTATATGGAAGAGAAATATAAAAAGGCATTAAAAAGTTAAGAGATAAATGATTTAATAAAAAAGGTGTATATAAATCAAAATTAAAAATCACACAAAAATATGTGATTATAAAACACACACTCTATTTTATGCAAAGGTCAAACTCCACAGTTGTTGTCGTGATAGAGCCAAGTTCCATTAGGGTGTGGTAAGCCAGTAGAGTAGGATGGAATATTTAAAAATTATTTGTATTGCTACCTAATTTCTAACACAAGTACCCAATATTTTTAGTGGATAGACATATCTATAAGGGTTCTTGAGGATTAGGGAACATGTTATGGTAAGGTAGGTATATTTTAATTTTGATGCATACAACATTCATGGGATGATATTTATACTTCAATAGATAACACAAATTTGTGTAACTAAGGTAAGTTATATAAATTCCTTAATGTTTAATTTTAGTAGCTTGATTTTGATAAAGTATTTATACCTTGGTACCACCTACATTTCCCCAACCACACTTTTAATTTTCCCTCTTGATAGGAAAATTTGTTTCTAAATCTATTTCTCAACTTCTACACTCCCTCTTATTCACATCTTCTTAAAACATGCTACTAATAGTTTTTGTATGGTTGTAGCTATATTAAGAATAAAAATATATTTTGGATTGAATATGAATTTATTACTTACACAATAACTTTATCCTTCTTTTATTTCAGTAGTTTCCTTTAAAATTTATAAAAACAATTATCATTCCTTTGTGCAGATAATCTTGTTTTATTTCTCTATTTTAGTTTTTCTATTTTTGAGTGAGTTTTAGACTATTACTTTTCACTTATCAATGTTTTTTTATTTTATGTTCCTTTTCCATATTTATTTAATTATGGTTTGTTACTTATTTTATATTAATGTTAGATTTATTATTTCACTTTCACATGTCCTTGGTTTGATCTGGTTTATTACTTTTCTTACTTAAGGTACACTTGTTTTAAATTTTGGTCATTTAGTAGCCTTTTATTTTTGGTTACCTAATTTACACTCAATTTTCCCTTGATTTTTTGTTCTAAATTAACATTTGTCACCCTATTTTACCAATACTCCAAGTGATTTATTTTATAAAAAGTTTATTTATTTTGATTTACCTACGATTGTTTGTTTTCATTCTTTAGTTTTCTACCCTTAGGGTTTGTCCAAAGTAATTAATACACATTCCAAGATAAAGATTAAAAATACAATTGATAACCATTCAAAAATTAATGTAAGTCAAGGTAAATATATGATACTTTAATTATTTTAGATATTTCCTTAATTTCATTTATTTATGATTTTTAATATAATTTATTAGCTTAGAATTATGCATTTTTATGTTATTTTCTTGAAGCACCATCCCATGTTACAACTACATGATATGTGATGAGATTCGAATGGGTCATATATATACACAAAAATTTTAGACTTTATAGTTACTGATACTTTATCTCTTTCATGAACCCATTGAATCTCAATCTCTCTTAGTGCACACCTTAAATAATGCACAAAGAAAGGGGTCGATAAACCTTTGGTGCTTCATAGGAATTTTGTCCCATATACCACTACTAAAACCAATAAAAACTACTCTTATTTGATTCACTAATCATTAAAACCCCACTTATATACTCCCCTAGTAAATTCACTACCCAAAATAGCCCTTACCTAATAAAACTCCAATTTTTACAACTTTTTCTACTACATAAACTGAGCTGACCCCATTTTAGGTTTAACTTATGTTACAAAACTTTGTCATCCCGAGATGACATAACATGAGACCTAATGACTATATTTCCTACCTAAGCAATTTAATCAAGATGACTACATCAGCAAATTTCTTAAAAGGGTTTAGGGCTAATCCATGGCTATAAATACCCTCTTGACTTCTTTTATACATAGAGGATCATGAAATTTCACATCAATAATATTGAAAAATATTCATATATAATCAATAGGAGGTTTTATTTCTTATTTTTGGCCTTGGAGAAGTATAACTTATCTTATGGAGCTCTTAGATGTATAATATAAGTCTTATAGCCTAGAGTTTATTTATCATTGTGATACTTACAAGAGATAACCTCTTAAGAAGTAACATTGGCCAAATAAAATATTGAGGCATGATGGGCTCACTTGAACAAGGTATGTATATTCATATCCCTTCATATATTGATAGGTAGATATTTTATAACTGATGGATTGAATTGTATCTCTTCTTGCTTAGATTATTTCTATGTTATAGGATTGCCTTTGTATGTTTATTGTATTCCCCATTTGTGCCAGAAGATCTTATGAGGACTATATTATATTTCATATTTATATACTATATTATCTTGTATATTTATTTAGTATATAAAATTGTTTATTATTCTTCCAATAAAAAGACATAGCTAAGCTTATCATAAAATGGCATTCGACTAGAGACCTTGGAAACCACTCCTTTTCTATTGTGTTATAAAATATCCCATAGTGTAGTTTTATAGGATCGATTATTGGTCATGACCTTAATAAAAATGTATTTCCAATAATATTTTTAGTTAATTACCTTCTCTGAGTTTGAATATTATTGAGTAGGATAAGTTATAGATTTTCTAGTTTCACTTACATGCACATCATGCCTACAATTATTATCCTCCTTCTAAGTCATATGATCAACCATTTGATGTAATTATTTTTATAATTTTTCAAACTAATCCATCAATTACTATCATTACTTTTACTTATAGTTAAATAGTGGATGATGATTTTGAATTTCATTTTTCATCTATATGAGTTATATTGATCAATGACCCATTCATAGTGTGTTATTTGATAATCATTAATATTATAACGAATACACAATTACATTACTTTATTAATTGGTATATATAATTAATATATGAAAGTTTCAATAAATTTAATGGGAAGTAACAAACCACTTTGGGACACATTACATTTACTCTTCAGATGAACCCTGCTTACTAACTACTCATTTTATAATTATACTAAAAAATGGGGTATTTGACATGATGCTATGATTCCCTTGATTATAAAATCTTTGTGATGTACATTTTATGGTACATATATGCCTAAATTCCATTAATTTCAATCAAGTTATTACAATTTTAGGAATGAGATATGCACACCCTGTACAATATATTGTACCTCTTCCTCATCGTCCACTACCATAGTTCATTAGTTCATATAAATAAAAAAATAAATATTAATTTGTTCCACCTATGTAAAATATTTCAATTCAACCAACTCATAAATAATGTTCAAATATCTCAAAAGCAACAAGTGCAAAAGAAAGCTTATACAAAAAGGTGTATTGTTACCAAAAAACACCATCACATAAAACATCTTCTAAATTGGTGATATATATATATATATATATATATATATATATATATATATATATATATATATATATATATATATATATATATATAAAAATTATAATGTTAAAAAGAGAATAATAATTTTAAAAGTCTCCATATATTCCTAATAGGATCTCATACTATTCTAGATCTCGTAGAGCTACTCCTACATAATATTACATGAATAATGATCTAGATAGTTTTTTTACAACACATGATGCATTTTTTTATTCTGATAGATGCACATCTAGAAAATTTAATTAATTAAATTAAATACTTATACTGTATATTATATATTCTTATGAATCCCATATTTATGGGATCATTACTTAGATTTTTACATTTTCAAATATTCTAGAAAAGTTAAAAACATTCAAATAATTCAAATAAACAAAAAAAATTGTACATAGCTTCTTGATTATTAAATCATTTTTTATTTTTATTTTCAGATATATAAATTTGATGAATTATTATAATCCCTTGTATATTTCTTAATTATTGGCATCTTGGCTCTTCTTTTTCACTTTTTAGGTCTGAAAAATGCAAAATACTGATCAAGTTTGCCATATTCTGTCATTTATCTTCATATTTTTATAGTCTATAGTGAAAATTTACATTTTATGTCAAGGAAATAATCTACCATTAATATAAAAAACCAATCAACACTACTTTCCTCAATTTATCTATCTTTCCCTATTCAAAAATTCACCTAGGAATCAAAATTTAAGCACATAAAGCCTTAATATTTGCAATATTATAGATATTTAACTCAATTTTAGTATGAAAAAGGTACGTACTCATGAAAAATATTTATTTTTCTATATTATGTTTCTCATACATGCCACATAATTTTAAAAATATAAATTTGATGAAAGGAGGATGTAAAATTAGTCATTTGCATACTTATTTTGTTTCCTGTAGGAATTTTAAAGTTTTAACTTGCATTTACAATGAGGGCATCCTACTTAATTCATATTGAAACTTATTTTTTATTATTTATATTTATATCCTTATTTTAATTTTGGACCCATGGTTATCAAGTGTTTTTTTAATTCTAGTTGTAAAATTCAAAAAGTATAAAAAAATTGAAATATTTAAAAAAATCATAAACATTCAAAATAATCTAAAAATCTAAAATTATGACCTAAGAAATATTAGATATTAATCATTGATAATTATCATATGGTATTCATCTCATTATTATTATATAGCATACACTTTATATATCACACATGCATTTCATTAGGATTCATGAATATTATGTAGACATATAGATTTCAAATGGACTAAGATATTGGTTTTGCCTTTAACCAATAGCCTTGATAAAATGAGGCATCTTATTCATAGGTTAAATTATTTACAAGTGTTATCATTACATGACTCCTATATTATTGAGCTATATATTATTTACAAGTGTCTTGCTAGCAGCTTTATCTTACAATTGTATATATGGATATGTAATTTGTTAGATTGTGATCACATTACACGTATATAGTGTAGAATATATTTATACTTATATGATCCATTTATTCTAATACTTTTACATAGTATATTAGATATAATTTTA
>JARHVA010001215.1:97500-150000 GCA_037957365.1 Torreya grandis
GATACCTATATATATAGTATATCTAAAGTACATATATATACATTCACACACACACACACACATATAGATAGATAGATAGAGAGAGAGAGAGAGAGAGAGAGAGAGAGAGAGAGAGAGAGAGAGAGAGAGAGAGTCACACACACACACACACACATTTATTACACTCTAAAATAAAATTGTGGAAGAATTTTATTGACTCAATAATTTAGATGTTATGTATAGAATAATTATATTATATAATGAGTTAAACAATATATATATTTTTAATATTGGACCTAGTGTATCATTGTATTAAAATAACTTCACCTAATGTGAAATAGATATATCTCATGTATGTATGACATTTTTATATTGAGATAAAGGAATGGAACTAAAACATATGCATGTGGAATAAAGTTAAAATTAATTAATTGGAACATTTAATTGTAAATGATTATATATGAAATAAAATGTTATGTTGTATGGAATTTGTGTTCATGAATGTTTGATTTAATTATTAATAATTATGTATGTTCAGTTATATTTGGTGTAGGCTTTATATTTCATGATTACCTACGATCAAAAGGATTATATTTCATTTTTCAATATGTTTTCAATTAGCTGAGGTGGATAGGGAAAGTATTAATCATTGGCTTGGCTCATCTTACCCCATTCCTCCTTTATGTAGAAAACATCAACAAATAATTGTCAGCAAAACAATCCTTGTTGGAGCAACAAGGAAACAATATGATAATATATGTATTACCTTTATATTTTTTATACTTGATGGAAATTAGTTTACTATCATAGTCATGTAAAAGTGATCAACTTGAAAGTCATGGATATAAATTAAAAAATTATTCCACACATAATTTTTTTATAATAATAAATATAAAATTAAAATATTTATGATCTATCTTGTGTAAATATTTATGTATTAATGATTGAATGAATGGATGTGTGGTTTATTTAGTCTTTTGAAAAAAAAAAGGTTCATTTCTTATATACAAGGCATCGAAAGGAATCCCATTATAGGTTAATGTCTTTGATCATAAATTTGACAATCACTATTAGTAAATTTTATATTATGGTTTCACTTTCCAATGGATTTAATGAAATTTTATTAGATGTGTATGATCCTTAATTGATGAGGGATCGTTTAACGTGGACATCATTTATTTTAATGTTGAACAATAGTAGATGATTTTTAGAATGAAATAGGATTTCATTAGTAATCATATATTTCATGGTAAATTTAAGATATATAATTTTATAAGTTTCTTTTTCAATTAATATTGATAACTCTATGCATTATTTCATGATACTCTTTAAAACTGTGTCAGGGGGCATCTTAGCTAATAGGTGGTGGTTTGGGAATGTTTATGTCAAATAAGGTTATATAATAAGATTATAATTGTTTAAATATGTCCTCATCACCTTAGGAAACTTAATTTCACTAAAAAAATGAGAGGTCGCCATATTTGAGTCCCATTAGCTAAAGCCAGGATATTTTGATTTGGTTTGTATCGTAAATGGTGTGATCAGAACTATATCATATTTGACCTCAATAAGAGTTGATAATTTTTTTTTTAATGTCACTAGCCATGTTAATAATGTAGGGAATGTATATATATTTCATTAGAAAAGGGTCTATTATTTTTTACTTCATTGACTTGAGCAATGAAGTGAGAAATTTTGTATAGTTTCATAGATTGGATTTTCAACTGCATTTTAAGAAAGTGTTTAAGATATTGGATTGCCTTGGGAATTCCTAATTTTTTTTTGACATTTTAGGGTAATATTTTGTTCTATAAAATGATTTAATTTATGCAATGATATGCTTAATACCATTCATTTGAAATATTTATTTATTGACTGAATTAGTAGGATTGACAAAATTTTCAACCATGTTATCTAATTTGATAGGATTGGTAGGTTTTTTGATATTTTGAGATTGATTGTATTGAGTAATATTTTTGGTTTTGTTCTTGTAATGATTAAAAAATTTATTAGTGTATATTCTTAAATTTTTTTTGGCTTGATGTATAGCTTCAAACTTTTTTGAGTGTCAAATAATAATTTGCATTAATAAAATCTTGGAATATTTATTTAATAATTGATTCGTGATGAAATTAGATTCATAGTAGAAAATAACATATGATGAATCAAAGGGATGTGAATTTTCATGATAATGTCCCTAGTTTTGTTGCAACTAATGGATTTTAATTGTCAAGGTAAATGATTGGGTAATTGTTTATTCTTTTTTTTTTCTTATAGGTCACTGATTGTATTTTTTTAGTTGATGATGTGAATGGAATGTATCCTATGAGTGGTTTTAAAAATAATATATTTTGATGGAAACTTTGTATAATATCATTCATTATTTTTTAGTGTGAAATTTATGGACAAATTTATCAAATACACCATTATTAGTGGAATGAAAAGTTTAGGTCTTAATTTTAGTTCTAGTTACTTATTTTTAAGTTTAAAAAACTTAAACTCTCATATGAGATGATATTATATTTTGGATTTGTCAAATTTCATATATTTCATGGGAAATTTAAGATATATAATTTTATAATTTTTTTTTTCAATTAATATTGTTAACTCTATGCATTATTTCATAATACTCTTTGAAACCATGTCAAGGGGCATCTTGGCCAATAGGTGGTGGTTTGGGAATGTTTATGTCAAACAAGGTTATATAATAGGATTATAATTGTTTAAATATGTCCTCATCACCTTAGGAAATTTAATTTCACTACAAAAATGAGAGGTCACCATATTTGAGTCCCATTAACTAAATCCAGGATATTTTGTTTCGGTTTGTATCCTAAATGGTGTGATTAGAACTATATCATATTTGACCTCAATAGGAGTTGATAATTATTTTTGTAATGTCATTATCCATGTTAATAATTTAGGTAATTTATATCAATTTCATTAGAAAAGGGTCTATTATTTTTTACTTCATTGACTTGCGCAATGAAGTAAGAAATTTTGTATAGTTTCATAGTTTGGATTTTCAAATGCATTTTTAGAAATTTTTTGATATATTGGATTTCCTTGGGAATTCATACAAATATTAATAATTTTTAGGGTAATATTTGGTTTTATAACATGATTAAATTTATGCAATGATATGCTTAATACCATTCATTTGGACTATTCCTTTATTGACTAAATTAATAGGATTGACAAAATTTTCAACCACATTATCTAATTTGATAGGATTGGTAGGTTTTTTAATATTTTGCAATTGACTATACTAAGTAATAATTTTTCTTGTGTTCTTGTAATGATCAAAAATTTGAGTGGTATATGTTCTTAAATTTTTATTAGCTTGATATATAGCTTTAAACATTTTTGAGTGTCAAATAATAATTTGCATAAATAAACTCTTGGAATATTTATTTAATAATTGATTCATGATGAAATTATATTCCTAGTAGAAAAAAACATGTGATTAATTGAAGGGATGTGAATTTTCATGACAATGTCCCTAGTTTTACTGCAACTAATAAACTCTATGAGTATTAAGTTATTGAGGCAATAGCTTAATGGATTTTAATTGTTAAGGTAAATGATAGGGTAATTGTTTATTCTATTTTTATTTTCTTAGAGGCCACTGATTATTTTTTTTAGTTGATGAATTGAATGGAATTTATATCCTATGAATGGTTGGAAAAATAATATATTTTAATGGACACTTTGTATAATATCATTCATTATTTTTTAGTGTGAAATTTATGGACAAATTTATCTAATACACCATTATTAGTGGAATGAAAAGTTTAGGTCTTAATTTCAGTTCTAGTCACTTATTTTTAAATTTAAATAACTTAAACTCTCATATGAGATGATATTATATTTTGGATTGGTCAAAGGCTTTTTCTTGTTCTTATAATAAATTGACAAAACATTGTATTGTAACATAGGTTCTGAGGAAAGTATGAATATTTAGAAGAGACTTTCATCATTTATGTTATGGTGAACTCTATACCATAATGGATTCCATCACTTTGTGAAATCATGGGTAGATTAATGTTCTAGTTTTCATAGAATTAAAGTTGTTTCTAGGAATTCCATGGTTTAATTTTTTTTCAAAAAGTGTATTTAATAAATCTTCTATTTATACTATAGAGAAAAGCTTCAATTGATTATACCAATCTAAACGCATTCATGTTTACAATTTCATCTAATATATTTGAAGAGGCATACGTATTTATCTTAAGAAAATGTTTTTATATATTAACAAAATAGTGTAGGAGTAATGTGGGATTAGTAATCATGCATATGAAATTTCTAGATTAGTTATTATATTTTCAATGTCTACATGATGTAGGAACATGCAAGGGGTACATTAAATATTGCATCAACAAAAACTATTAGGAGTGTGCTCATGTGGACTAGGTTGTGTGTTTGTAGTTTGGGTGTGAAAGAGTCTTATCTTAAAGGATTAGACAAAAACATAAATTCTATAACTCTTCAATTTCATCAATTACATCATTGAATATTAGTTTTAGTCAACAACATTGTAAAATTATATTGGTTGAGTTATTTGAGTATTGATACCATTATATAATTAATTTCATTTGTTGAATTCTTCAAAGTGATAGGTTTTGAGGTAGGGAAAAAATGGCATGAGGAATAACTCAAAAATAGAATTTGGTTGCATATTTTGATTATATAATAAAATTTACGTAATTTTGATAAAAGTGGTATTTCTATGAGTTCACATGAAAAAAACATGGCCTCAAAAACTTGTATGGTTATGTAACATGATGAAACCAATAAGGTAGTTTTTCAAGGATTAATTTCTCCATTCAAAACTACTGATGTAGTTTCATAACCACCTACATGTATTTAAAGGATATTTAAAAAATGTTAGTATGGTTATGTAATTATCACTTTATAGTAAGTGATGGTTTTTCCCATGATGAATTTAAAAATAAAGTAACTACCTATAATTATGAATTTCAAGTTATTAAAGGTTTTCATTATTCTTATGAGGTTAGAGAGTCACTCTAGGAGTCATACTAATTAAAGTAAATAAATATATATTATGCATGATGAGTAGATTAAAGGGAGAGGGAAGAGGATTTGTATAGTAATATTTCCAAGAAGATAAGTATGAGAGAGATGGGATTTATGGGATTTCAAGGAATGCTTATGTATGTTTAAATAAAGGAACAAAGTGTATATAGTATTTTTATGGAATTTATTGCTTTCTATCATATTGTTTTAGTTACATGCATTGAGATATTTTTGTGTGTGTGTTATGTTCTCAAATGCTTTCATATGCATGAGATAAAGTCTTAATGTTATATGAAATTTTTGATTATATAGTGGTATACTTTTTACTTATTTAGAGTTAGTGTCTATGATGTGGAGTAATTCAACCATTAATATTACCCCTTCATTCTCATCTACATTATTTTCTGTCAAATAAAGGTTGTGACATGTTGGGTTATATGTGTGATATTGTAGTTGAATCAATTACATGTTTTTAAATATAATATTACATAGTTTTCATTATTGAGGGTGTGAATAATTATAACAAATATTTTTGATTATAAGTATTGTAGTTGAATATATTCCAATGTGATAAATTTTTGTAGGGACAAAGATATAGATTTAGGTGTTTTACATCTTACGTAGGTGTGTAGATAATAAATACATGCATAAATGTTTCATAAAAGTGTCAATATAGCAATATAATGTGGTTAACAACCACAAATTTTATATCTAGAAATATTTAAGGAGATGTTTATATGCATACAATAAAATATGGATGCTTTAGAGACAAGAAAAATAAGTAAACAGAGGATGGTTGTGTATAAAAGCAATCTCATGAAGCCAATAAGAGAAGAGCTTGGAAAATAAAATAGACCAAAAGAGGTCATGATGAAAGAAGAAGGTAATCCCACTACCACTATAATGGTTTTAGGTAGAGAGATCCCATAAGATTTTATAAATTGGATATTAAAATTAAAATAGTTTTTTATGAGAAGAATATTGAAGGCTGCAAAACAATATGGTTTGGAAGCAAAATATAATATGGTAATGGAGAAATTTATTAATGTAGTCTCTAAGAAAATATAAAATATAAGGGGTTGGGATCATATGGTTTCCATATTATTGGGGAATGTTTTATAAAAAATCATGTAAGGATATGTTTTTAGGAAGCTTAAAATGGTGAGGCTTAAGATTGAAGATAAGAGTATATCCTTGAAAGGGAAGGAGATAATGAAGTTTCCATATGAGAAACTAAAAACTATTAAAAAATGTATAAGAGGAAGAAGTATGTGATCAGTCCAAAGAGGAATAAATCCTAATAGAGTTGTACATATAGGCAATAGTTGTTAATCCTTATAAAGGATCCCTAGGGATGCATGATATGGAATATTTTTGGGCATTCCCTATGTAGGAACATGTATAAATATTATTAAAAAATAATGGAAATGAATTTTTATTTTCACCATGTGTATAACAATGGTTGAGGAATACCAAGGAGAGTTACATTTTTATATGAGGGAAGTAAATGAGATGAAATGAAAGGACATCAATGGATATTTACATGTTTCATGAATGACAAAAGGGATTTTAATGAATATCAAGTGAATGTGCATGATGAGAGTATAATTAAATACCCTCCATATGAAATAGATGCAAAAAATCAATTGAATAATTTTGGTATGGCATAAATAGGAGTTGAGGGAGGTTAAGTGGACCTTTGATATTCTATCATGTGACTAAACACTATGAGGAGAATGTAAACCTTTGAGAATATTTTGACAATGTGTCTATATGGAATATTTAAGAGGTGGAAAAAAAATTGTGGGAGCTCTTGAATAAAAAATCATTATTTATTTATGTTTAACTATGAAAATGGAAAAGATGTAAAAGGGAAGGGGAAAATGTGAATCAGTAAAAAATACTCGTATTCATGATAAATCAACAGATGAAGTGTGTATGCAATAAAAATTGCAACATGTCTATAAATCAATCCTATCTTAGAGAAGATAGATCATACCATACACTTCCGATTGTGGATACATTTATTAAGTGGGAACATGACCAATATGGAGATCCACTAGACCCAATTAGGGGATCTCTTACCATAATAAACTATGCTATGGAGGGTTACAAAGTCTCCAATTTAACAAAATCATGTAATAACCCTAAGGGGGGTCCTAAGTTTGATATTTCACCTAAACTAATAGTAATTAAATTGAATCTAATCTAGTGCTCACCAAAGTTTGTGGCACAAAGTGGGGGACAGAAATAATAAAACTAAACATGCATAGAATATGTATACTCATGTCAATGTATAATCCTAATGCATGGAATAGAAGTAAAAATGCATATCTATGTAATCTTACAAAGGAGAAATAATGTTAGGAGTACTTATCTTTGATGATGAACCCATCAAGCCTCAATCTCTCCCTTGGTCAAGGTGATTCGTAAGAGTTTGATGTGGTATGTAAGGATGATAAATATAAATCAGCTCTAAAATACACAACCTATCAATGCATCCAAAAGACTTCTCCACAAGACAATATTTGTATCTCCAAAGAAAGTATGGAAACCTAAGCTTTTCTTCTTAAGTAGAATGGTCAATAATCAGATTTTCATTCACTCTTACTTATTCTTATTCTCATAATAAATTATGGAAATGAACTTGTATATTAGGTGTATCTAACCCTAAATCCTTCCAAAAATACTAGTTGATAGAGTTAACCCAGTTGACGTAGGACAATTTTGAAAAATAATTCACTAGCTCATGAGATAGGTTGGCCAAAGGCTAAACTAATTCCAAAGTGAAAATAACCCAAAATTGTACAGGGTCGACCTAATCGACCTAGTAAAGTTGACTAAGAAAAGGGTATTAAAGTAAGGAATGGGAAGATAAAATGTAACAAATGACTAGAAAAGGTACAATAGAGAAGAATAAGCTTAGGGATAATGGTTTTAGGATACAAGTGTCTAGACAAAAAGTGGAAAAAGGGACAACAATCCTATGAAGCACCAATGGTCTACCCACCCATTACATGATGCACCTCTTAAGGCATGCACTCAAAGAGATTGAGACTCGATGAGTCCCTAAAACATACAAAGTATTATTAACTAATAAAAGTTTTCAAATATTATGTGTATATATATGCCCCACTTAAATTTTATCACATGTCATGTGAGTGCAACATGAGATGGTGCTTCAAGAAATAGAACATGATAACACATAACATTGATGCTAAGTAAAATGCAGTAAGTAGAAAATAAGATAAAAGAAAGCATAGAATTGAAAAAAACATACCTTTACTTACCTTAATGTTGTATATAAATAAGTAGACTACAAGAGAAGTGAAGGCATCCAAATGTGAATAACATTAGGTAAACATGTAAAATTTTGTGGAAAAAAGAGCCAAAAAATTGAAATTTTTAGGAGATAGGCATATAGTAGTGGAAAATATTCTTTACAACATCATGATTTCAAAACATTTTATGGTTTGAAAAATGTAGTAGAAACAAAGATAGAGGAAAAATAAGGAAGCTAACAGAAAAGATTTGAAAGATTTATATTTTTGAAAAGTAAGTTTAAATAAGGTCAAAGGGAAGTCATTTGATATTTTTGACTTGTGAAGGAAATGAAAAGATCTCTTAGAGACCAAATGAGCTAGGATGGAAAGGAGATGATAAGATCGACAAGAGGGACCTCTAGAGGGGGCAACGGGTACACTATAAGTAGGAAAGTAAGAATCTCAAGCTAGTTTTTTAATATTATATTGAAATTAAGTATATTTTAGAAATTTGTAATTTAATACATTTCTAGACATCAAAATGAACCCAAATCAGATTCTAAGGGTAAGAAAAATCATTTAGGGAAATAGTTTTGAAGGATAATTGGAAATAATTTTTGAAAGGCATTTATTTCACAAAATGTAAGGGGTTAGCAAGGAAAAACAACTAGGTTGACTCAGTCAACCTAGTAGGCTAAAAATTGTCAAAAGCCACACTATCGACCTAGTAGGTATGTGTTGACTTAGTATGTTTTATAGACTTCCAATGTAGTACATTATTCTTTACTGAGCAAAAAAGTCCAATATGTTAACTCATCACTAAGAGGGGAAAATAAACGGGTTGACTTAGATTTTTAAGTCAACCAGGTCAATAATAGGGAAATTTTGGCCAAACTAGTGTTTGACCAAGGAACTAGAATAGTATGGAAATGCATGTAAAATGCCAAAAGAGTGTTAGAATGGCCTAGAATGATCAAATAAGGACTAAAAAGGGTGAGTGGGATAAAACTAAGTTGAATTTATAAAAAATGAATAAATTAAAGTAATTAGGCTTATTTTGGTATTTGAAAAGAATGTATTTTGATGATAAATGGCATGGAGGATCTAATACATATTTTATTATTTTATGGTTACAAGGATGGCCTATATTTTGGTTATTTGTGGATGCATCATGGATCTCAAATTTATTGGAGCACTTGTATATAAATTATATATCTAGATTGATTTCATTAGGCCTAGGAGGCATAACATACATGTGTAAGATACCACTTAGTTCAGATTTATTAGTCATGTTCCTAAGAGCCTTCGAATGATTGACTAATAAATTCAGGTGGGAGGTGGAGAGGGATACCATAAAGGTAGGCATCACCTTAGATTATGTGCATGTTATCCTAGGACTACCCATAGTAGGGACACCTATAATCATGAGTACCTAATAATAATGAGGATAGGAGAGCCTTAGCCATATGGGTGATAGGCTCAGAGAGGATATACATGGGATTAAGGGTGAGCATGTTTTATCTATATACATCATAGATTTTGGATATTTATAAGGTTGTGATAGGACTTGTGACAACATGGGTATTATGCCACAAGTTGGATGGTAAGGTACCACTATTTGTGATAGCCTTATGCTAGATTATATTAGAGCAAAGGGTGTTATATGACTTGAGATCTATCATCAATGTACAACTCATGCATGCCATGTATGGAGTGTTTTATAGAGGGAATAAGTTATTTGAACTGATTATATTATTGACAACATGGATATATGAGTGGTTCCTCATGTATCAACTAGATGGGTTACCCCATGCGATCGATGATAAGTTACCTCAAATTCAGAGATGGAGATAAGACATATTAGTATAGGTTGTACCCCAAATGATATCACTATATATAATGATATGAGTGGATATTTTATGGTATTTATATGGAAAAAGCACTATGATATGGCCTGGATATGAGATAATAACACCAGCATTAGCATAGATAGAAGTAACATGGCATTATGCCTAGTGGATAGAATTTCATCTAGTGGCATGATTACTAGGGCAGATGGGATTTCCTCACCTAGTAAAATCAATAGTGGTGCCTATGTTTTGGGCCTAAAACATGAGATATCTATAGGGGAGAGGAGGACTAGGGCCACCAATTATTAGGACAACACTCAAACCACATCATGAGAGACCATGGACTGGTCAAGCATGATAGGTAGTGGATTGAGATGAGATGAATGCAGAAGTAGGAGTACCAGAGGTACCACCACCAAATATATGTCATGAAGAGTATTGACCACTTTAGACATGGAATCAATAGAGGTAGTAGGAGTAGGAGAAAGTAGAGATAGTAGTCATCCTAGATGACCCATCAGGTAAGACAAGATATAATTGGGCAATAACTAGACCACTTAGGCATAGCCTAAGATAGGAAAGAGTGGAAACTCTAGGATTTTTGTTTGGGTAATGCCCAATAGATGAAGTTATCAAAGGATGTATAGATAGGGAGACTATTTATAGTATTCATGTAAATGGTGAGACCATGGTAGCTGACACACAAATAGGTAATAAGAGATGGTTAAATTTTTCTTATGTTCTAGTTGAGATAGACTAAAGATAGATATATTTTGAGGTATATCATAGATCCAATATAAATTTTTTATGATTTTTGTAGGTGTGGTAGAGGATGAGGAGACTAGATTGGGGTCCCAAGTGATGGGAACACTCTATGATATCTTAGATGAAGTATTGATTTTGTATGACCTTGTTATACTATAGGATCATAGGGTATCATCTACCCCATCTCATGTGAGTTGGTTTATATTAGGTGGAGAGCTTGTGAGGTAGTTACAAGATCATCAAGAGGGCATGTAACCACCGATAGATATGGGTGTAGGAGAGGCATGAGCATGACAAGCCCTAGGTGAGGAGAGAGCTACACATCTAACTACTTTGACATAGATGCGATAAGTATAGGCCTAGGAGAGAGTGACACATATAGCAACCCTAACCCATATGGCATACATATAGGAGTAGGAGAGAGTGAAAAATTTAGTGGAATTGACCCAAATAGCATAATTATAGGCTTAGGTAGCTCATGTATAGGGGTAGGTATCAAGACTAAGATCTCAGACAACCTTTTACAACATTATATTTAGAGGAGTTACACTAAGGCATCGATGAGTGGTGAGGCTAGGCCATGAGATGGGTTGGGTGGATCCTAGCCATAGAGCTAAAGCTTTGTATATGGTTCAATTTTTTTATTAAAAAATCAAGATATATATAGAGATGTTTCATTTTGGTAGTTTGGATGTTCATTGTATATGTTGTCATTATGGTTATTGTTATTGATGCTCGGATATATATCTTTCTAGCACATGTATTTAGCTTTCTATTGTATATTCTATATGAAATATAGGACTTGTCATTTATTTTATAAAATTATGTAAAACACATGCATGGTTAAAAAGAAACAAGAAGAAAGACTTGGTAAAATATAATCACTCAAAAATGTACTACACACTATTTCATGTTAGGAAATGTGTAATAACAAGAAAATGACTAAGCATAAAGAACCAAAAGTGATGGAAAAAAAGATGGTAAATTTTTCATTTTTAAACCAAGAGAAATATTTGACACCAAAGTAAAACAAGTAAAATCACACTAAATCATGTTGGGAAGTATGAAAATAATGAAATAAAATGGAAAACACAAAAAAGGACAAATGGTATAAAAATAAATAAACTAATTAATTCAATCACACTAAATCATGTGGGGAAGTATAAAAGAAAAATAAAATTGGAAAAATTGTTGTAGACACTAAAAATTCACACACCATGATTCCAAAATTTGAGATTATCCTAAATACCCTAGGACCCTCTCAGGACCAATATCACCTTCTAACACCTAATAAACCTATCTTGTAGTCAAGTTTAAATTAACTAGCTCAACTCTACATTTTAGCCCTTTTTCCCCTTAACACTCAACCACTAATATTTAGGTTAATCATCGATGATCACCCTGACCATCAATGGTTAGGTATAACTCCTCAACTAAAATCATGCAAACCACCCACCTTGCTTTGCTAATTATAACCCATCCAATTCTAGTTATGAACCATTACATGGACAAGATAATGTTAGGAGGTCCAATTCACATGATATTTAAACTCTCTCACATTGCCTATAAGAGAGAGGATAAAAGAGGTGAAAAGGAATCTATAACTATTATCAACAGCTTGTGCATCTAGAACTCTCTTTTTGCAAGTCAATCATCACCAACAATCTAGTGAACTAGATATCACATCAGAGAGTTGACTTAATATCATAGCCCCACCAAAGCACCAAGTACCTTTAATCTATCAAAATCACATCAAACTTCATCAATGAGTCAGTTTCTTCAAGCATCCACCCAATCTACCTTCTATAAGATCAATACTTGGTTTCTAGTATTTTATTACTTTATTTTATTTTTCCTCATAGCCCAACACCTACCCAACTATAAGAGTCTCACTTTGAGATCCTATTATCATCATAAATCTACCCATAGTAACCATTGATGGTTGTCTCAACTACTGATGATCTATCCAACTACCGAAGGTCAGCCCAATCATTGACAGTCACTAGGGTAGTGAAAACTACTAAGTTGTTTTCACCTACCTACACCCAACCAAACCTAATTTTTTGTGTTCCTAACTATTCATAGACATCCTTTTTATTTTTTGAAGCATACCCCAGCCCTTTATCACTAGTATTGATTAGTTTATTTCTAATTCAACCATTTCTAACATATTTATTATCCAGCATTCTTGTATTTAGTTTCAATACCTTTTGATTCATTTATGCAAGTACCTTTCTTTAATGTTTATAAAATTAATTATTTAAAACATGTGTATTGATAGCCCCTAAGAAAGATCTCACTTCTAGGATATAGTTATCACTATGTAATCCACCCAATTATCTATCTAACGAAAAAGTTTGCTCTAGTGATTTCTTATCTACAGGTCATCCTCCCAAGCCAAAGAGGAACTCTTCACAATATTCTAATTCAATGCGCATACTATCAATAAAGTTTTTCAACCATACTCATACTTAGTTTATTATTTTCCTTTTCTCCATAATAAGTAATAAATTCATTGAAACATTCTAGCATGCCCAGTGGGACCCTTGTATCTCTACTTGTGTTCTTATTTGCTTGAATTTTATCTCTATTATTTTCTCATTAACAGAATCAGAAGATTATTTTGGGTGTAAAATTAAGGGCATACATTTATTTACTAAAATTGTAGTTCACATATCTTAACTTAAAGGCAAACTAATCTATCATAGCTTCACTATTTGTTGCACACACTAAACCAAACAAACTTGAGACAAGGCCCAAATATGATTTCATCACCTAGTGGTAACCTTACCCTTTCCTAATGATCCTACTTGGAGGTAATTACCAAGGGGAGGACCAACTCAGTTCTCTAGTTGAGTATAATATCTAGATATCAATACATTTTGGCTAAGCACCTAACACCCTTATCACTATGGTATGTGAAGTTAGGGGGTAGGTCCCAATACCAGGCCATGTATTAGTTCTAATATAGATTATTTTTTATTACTTAAACATAATCTGAAACCAACCTTAGATTATCTCTTTAGTACATTCTCTACAAACCAATTTTAGTCACATGTTTTCTTAAGGCATAAGCCAAGAGTGAGATTAATTAAAAATCTAGGGCTTAAAAAATATCTTAGAGTATGATTTGAAATCTTTGATATTTTTCTTGTCTTCTCTTTCTTTGAGTAGTGAGGTTTTTTGTGTTTTATATCTCTCTTATCTTTTATGGTTCTCACTCACCAATAGTGAAGAGACCTTGTGGAGAAAAACCTATTACCAAGCCAACCTACCTCTTCATCCATGGACTACATTTTTAAACCAATAGACTCTCTTCACCCCTTGAGAATTATTACTTTCCCTCAAAAGGTCCCTTAAAGAGATGTATACTTTATTTTTTTCATAGACAACAATCCCATATCCTTTCAACATTACCTTACAACCACATCTTATCGTATTCTATATTTGACCCCATCCATAGATCCACCTTATGGCATGCCCCCCCATCTCATGGGGAGTACCTCCATTACCATAGTTACTACATAACCATTAACCACCCAAGCCTCCTCATCAACCAACAACCCCTTTGAGACTACCATTGAAAACTAACTAACCCAAACTACCACCATCCTTATACCTTCTACTCCTAACAACCACTCTTCCACTACAGGAATGCCTACCTCTAGCACTACTAGCCTTCTTTTAACTACCTTCAATCTATAAATCATCACTCTACTTCAAATCCTTATGGTTTCCATACCCCCTACCTTGTCATTGATCGTTACAAGGGTTACTACCCTTCCATCAGTCACCTACCCAACTACTACTCCTATTCAACAAACACCCCTTACACCAACCATTGGCTACATCCCTAATCTACAAGGGAATGTACCCACTACCCAACCACCTATCTCTACCTACCCTTCTGTATCTTTCACCCAACCATTAGCATCCAATTACTCATATTTGGTAACCTCCCAAACTTATACCCTTTATTCATATGTCTCTCAACCACTACAACAATATGCATCTTATAACCCTTCATGTACCCAATCCTAAGCAGACCTAATGAAGATGCCTATGGACAAGATAACCACCTTAGATTCATCCATCTTATGTTCTCACAACCTCTTGTCATATGACCAAATTTTTAATGAACCTATCCATCCATATGTACCTATCAAGCCATATCCCCCCAATGGGAACTTCCAAAGTTTTATAAATTTAAAAGGAGGATCCCCAACAACACCTTAGGACATTCATAAATGATTTCTATCTCATCAACTATGATGATGACCTTTTTTTCTAGATCTTCCCCATGTCTCTAGCTAATCTAACATTAGATTAATATAGTTCCTTACCCAAACATCCCATATTTTTGTTTACCTAACTGGCCCAAACCTTCTTAGATGACTTTTCTATCAATATCTCCAAAAAATTGTTTATCATCAACGTTTACTCTATTTAGCTATTTGATGATGAGTATTTTGCCAATTTTGTGGCTCATTGGAGGAGACTTATTAACCAAATTCCATTTTCCTTACCTCAACCTCAAATCATAGAGCTCTTTGTGTGGGCATGTGCCAAGCATATCACCTCTACCCTGCATATCCAAATCTTCTTAACCTTTGATGAAGCTTTTACCATGGTGTATAAGCTCGAGAATTGAGCCATTGATGAAGGAAAGCTTAAGCTCAAAAAAAATAACTCAACTTATAAAACTAATGAGGTTTATTCCTCCAAGTCAAGTAAATAACCCAGTACGAATACCAAGAATAAGGGAACCACAAATTTGGTTGTCCTAAAAGTAACTCCACCACCTTTTGTTAACTAATCAAATTCCTCTAGTTCCTTAAAACAAAACTTAAAGAACCAAACTTGGAATAACCAAAAGCATATCACTTCACTTGGAGAGTCATATGCTTCCATCTTGGAGAAGTTATTGAAAGCCAATATCATTCAACTTCCTTCTATCAAGCCACCCCAATAATTTGAATCCTCTCATTTTGCACCTAGTTGGTATAATGAGAATGATTTGTGTGACATTAATTGAGGGATATTACATGATGTTATTAGGTGCAAGACCTTCAAGAGTCTTGTCAAAACCCTTTTGACAAGGGGGAGATTACATTAGACAACCCTAATGCACCATCAAACCAAGCACCTGATATATTTAGGCAACGCTTCCCAAACCATGCGCCTACCAATAATGAGAACAATAACATTGAATTCTCTCATAAAACCCATATAATTAACGTGTACTCATCACCAAACCACCTAGTACACAATCTTTTGATCTTCTACATCTTCCATTTATTGAGGTGGAATAATTACCTTCACTTTTTTTGGATACCCAAACTAAGGAAACAACATCCCCTCTCCCTCTTCTTATTGAGGTAGTGGAGCCACTAATTACCCTTTTAACTAATATACTAAAACAACCAATCATCATTGCCTCACCCTTACCTTTAGTTATCAAAAGAACCACTCCCCCTTTGGAGATCATTCCTGAGAAGTAAACCCTCATATCTACTCCTCTCATAGAGGAATCACCCATCAAAGCCTCACATCCTTTGATTGAGTAAGAGGATGAAGTTACCATCCATGTGTCTCCTCCTAGGGGCCAATCTTTTCAGTCCACCATTCAGGGAATCAAACCAACCTATAAACCTTTCTATATGCTAGTGCAAAAATTGGAATTTATCTCCAACATTGACATGGATCGAACCACCTTATGGAAGTACTTAAGCCGCCCATATATTACCCAATCATAACCTCAAACCCCTTCTTGATTAGACTAACCCACCACTTGTATTGACTGGCCTCTTACCATATCTACCTAGACAACCAAACCCTCTAACCAACTAATTATAACCTCCACTAAAACAATCAACCCCCAACTGTTTATGCCAACCAAGACCCAAGTAACCAAGCCATGTCTTATCATCCCAACTAGGTATACCAAGAATTTTTTTATCCTCCCTACATTGAGTCTTAGCCATCCATCGGTGAAAGTGGACCTAACCCCTTTAATCCCACCAACCACACATCAAATCAAAGCATCCAAAGAGGTAAATCCATATAAAGACAAGAAGACCTAAAGTTTACCTCCCTCAAATTTTCCCTCCATTAAGGGGCCTAATCCCTCTACCTTGAGTAGGAGGCCCATCCTCTCTATCAAAACCCCACCACCTACCTTGGTTACAACTTCTCTGATGCTTTTTGGCATACCTCTCTTTACCACACTAGCAGTACCTAGGCTACCTGTCTCACAATCTTCTACCTCTAGCTCATCAACCTCCTCACTTAAGCTAAATCCAATGACTAAACATACCACCCTACCCAAAATACCTACCTAACCTATCTCCAAGCCACCTCCTACCTCAAACACCAAAAGAAAAAATTGGTACACCTTTACCACCTTTAGCCAAATCCTATTTGAACATTCTCCATAGATTATTACAAACCTCTTTTTTAACCCTACCTCTCATTAGACCCTTTTACCCTCTAGATTTTAAACCTACCTATTATAATGATCACCAAGTATGTGCTTAGCATAAGACACTAGGCCATGATATGGAGAGCTAAAAATATATTCAAACCATCGTCCATCATCTTTATAGTGATGAAAATCTATTATTATATGAAACTTTTATGATTCCCATAATAATTTAACCACCAACCATATGTACCCAACACTTATGTACTCCTCCATCCTCACCATGAAGTGAAGATGAATCTAACCAATCCTCCAGCTCAACATCCCCATCTATCCATATTATCAACATGGTCATGAGAGCATATCAAAAAGATAAGGAGAAGGATAAAGTGTCCATCCTTTGGACATATGCCTCCTCAAACTCCCACCTAACCTACACCCAGTTGTCTCCATCTTAGACCAAACCCAAGTTGTCTATCTTAGGTGCCTCCTAATTTGATCCCTTAAAATCCATCAAGAGAGTTATCCTCAAATAACTTCATTAGACCCTAGTGAATATGAGCTTGTATGAGTTAATATCTACCTCTCCCCACCATTTCCAAGTGCTAGTAGAGGCTTTGCAATTCATTTAGGTCCATCTTGAGAACCCCCAACCTCTAGCCACCTTTGTCGGTGCCCTTAAAATTTTCAACCTTATTACCTTTAAGGATTAAGAAATACCTTCCATCCACCCTAAGGACCCATATCCTCCTCTCTTTATCACTACCTACATAAACAACACCCACATCAAATAGGTCATGATTGATGGGGGAGTTAGTATAAACATCATCTCTTATCATGCCTAAAACAAACTCAACCTACCAAATAATGTTATATTTGAATCTTCAACAATATTTCATTATTTCAATGATACGATGGCCACTATATTTGGAATAGTCATATTTCATATCCATTTATGACCTTGCACACTCCTCAAACTATTCTACGTTATAGAAGGTGAATTCTAATACATCTTATTGGGAAGACCTTGGATTCACTCCATGAGTTATGTTTCCTCTACCCTTTACCATTACATTAAGTTTGAGGATGGAGGCCAATTCATCACCATCCAAGCTAACCCAAGTCCTTTCTCAACATTAAACATGATGTACCACCCTAATGATGTCCTCATGCCCCTATCTATCATACCCTTATCATCTCAAACCCAACCTTTAACTACCAAAAGTGATATCATACCTACTTCTACTAACAAGGCATAAAATATTTATCTATACCTTCACACCAAATCCATAATATAGACCCTTTTAAATCCATGTTCCATTACCTTCCATTTGGGGAGTATCACCTTCTAGCACATGACACTTTCCCTACTCATGAGTATGTGTAACTTATCAACTAGCTAGGATATGACCCCAATGTTAGAACTATCACTCCCTTTAGACCTCCAAACCATCATACCCATTTTATCTATGGGGTATTTGATAAATCCTTCAATGATTCTACCACCTCTCTTCTACCTTGACCATTCATCATTGGTTTCTCTTACCTCGATAAACCAAGTTTCACCAAGACATACCTCCATCAGTGTGCCTGAAAAGGCTTTGGTCTTGGGAGATATGAGCATGGCCCACATGATTTGATCATCATGAAAAATATGAAGCCACATGAGATAAATGGACTTGGTTTCATCTTTCCTAATAAAGAAAATCTAAATAACTCATTTCTACCATTTTTAAGGAGTATGTCCCTCCCTAATCGACCACACCTCTACTTACATGTGAGGATGATGACATCATCCCACATAACCTTATTTTTCCATCAACATGATTAGCCTTAGAGCCCTAACTTATCAAATAGAGGGGAAAATCATAAGCATCCCTTTGACCCATCCTAAAATGATAGGAGAAGACTCTCCTACGATTAACACTATGCAACATCAAGATGATGATTCTATCCTCACCTACTTTGATACCCAAATTATTCAATCCAAAAATCTCTTCCTCCCAAGACCTTGACCATGTTGAATGAATTCACCATAGATATCAACTTGGGCATTTTGGATAACCCCTACATCATCAAACTTAGCCAATCATTGAATATTGAATAACTTTGAGACTTCCCCTCTTTCCTTTAAGACCATAACATATCATTCACTTGGTCTTATAGTGATATGGATAGAATTGACCCCACCATTACTACCCATAACATACTCACTCACTGTGATACCAAACCTATCAATAAAAATCTGTTATGCATGCATCCTCGCATAGCCCTTCTCAACAAGGAAGAGATTTAGAATATTTTATTTGTCAACTTTATAAAACCTATTGAATACACATAATAGGTCTTGAATGTCATACCTATAACTAAATCCATATGGGGACTACACATTTGTGTGGAATTTTATGACTTCAACCTTTACTACCTTAAATATGACTTCTCTCTACCCAACATTGACCAATTTGTTGATCTTATAGCCATCCATGAGATGTTATATCTCATGGATATATTCTTGGGTTATAATAAGATCTTAATCACCCTCAAGGATCAGCAGAAAACTTCCTTTACCACCCAATGGGGGACCTTTTTCTATAGAGTCATGCCTTTTAGGTTAAATAACACTAGTTTAACCAACCAACATGTCATGACATATATTTTTGAGGACCTTATCCATAAGATCATAGAAGATTATGTGGATGACCTTCTTGGAAAATCCAAACTCTAAAAGGATCAGTTAGCAATTCTAGAGATCATCTTTAAGTGACTTATCCACTATCATATCCATCTTAACCCCAAGAAGTGCATTTTTGGGGTCTTATAAGGAAATATTCTTGGTTTCATTGTCTCCCTTCACAAAATTGAAGTTGATCCTACCAAAATTAAAGAAATCCTAGACATTCTTCCTCCTACCAACCTCAATTAACTCTGTAGCTTGAAAGGTAAGCTTCATTCCATTCATCATTTCATTTATCATCTTTTAGACTAGTGTCAACCTTTCCACTACCTTCTTAAGAAGGATGTCTCTTTCAGTTGGAATATCAATTTTCAAAAGGCCTTTGAATCTTTTAAAGAGTACATTTTTTTAACCACATATCCTTACACCTCCCAAGGATAAATAACCTTTCTACCTTTATGTCTCTACCACTAACCATTCCCTAGGGGTAATGTTGGCTCACCAAGATGAATAACATAGAGATCAAGTCATGTACTACATTAGTCACACACTAGTAGAGTATAAGACTTGATATACCCATACTGAGAAACTATGCTTATATTTAGTATTTATGGCCACCAAGCTTTGCCATTACCTTCTTAACCATAAAACCTATGTCATTAACAACACCAACCCACTCAAGTATATGCAATCCAAGCCATACCAAAACTCATGTATGGATAAGTGGTTCATATTCATAGTAGAGTTTGACCTTGAGTTCCTCTAGCAGAATTTAATTAAGGGTCAAGTCATCACTAACCAATTGGCTAAAGCACCATTACTAAACAATCAATCTCCTCTCCTTGAGGTCCCTAATCATTCCATCATGACCCTATCTCAAATGTATTTCATCTACCAAGTCACCATGTTCTTCAATAGATCAAAATGTCAATATGTTAGTGGAATGCTACCTCATAGGATAGTTGTACAAACATATCAAAATTACTCAATATAAGGTATAATTCTCCCTTAAAGGATAGATATCAAAAGCCTTAAACAAATCACAAAAAAACTTTAACCATTCCCTTGAAGGATGGCTAAGTAAGGCATTTTTAAAAGCATAGAAATTTTTTAAAAGCTTTCTGCATCGATCAACTTCCCCAAACCCCTCTAAAACAATAAAAATATAGAAAAATACCCATTATCAAAATTCAAAAAATGAAAAATAATTTTGAAGGCCACAATCATCTCTAATAAGTAGACTTACCACATTGATCAATCTACACCTTATATGGCATATAATTGTTTATACTAACTATTTGGTAATCTCCATAAGAGTCATGCTAGTCTCACAAGAATGTTCCATAGTCATCCATCTCCCCTTCATACACTATAAGCAAGGGATTTTTGATCTCACTTGACATAATGTGATCAAGACACCTTCTAACCAATTAATGAATACTAATGAAAAGAATTAAAAGGGCTTATGTTCCTTAAGCCAATCCAACTTTAGTTTTTTTTAGTCCCTACCAAAGAAGAAGCATTGTGCCATCTTCTTATCCTCTCATATTGGTTGATATATTCACTTAGATTTTTGTCTCTTGATTATCTTCTTTTTCTCACATATGGTTGTGTTATTTAACTTGCTTTATGTGTTTCACTTTAATCTAAACAAATTACCATAATCATAACCACATCACATAATATCATCATATCAACATCATAACATCAATCATCCATGATCATAATCACAATAAACCATATTCACCACATGTCTAAATATAAATGAGGAAGCTTATATTCATTAAATTTTAGTATGAGCATCATAATAATATCATCATGTCAACATCATATCCAAAATCATCCGTGAATAATGAGAATCAAGAATCGTAATCATAAATGTCATAAACATGATCATAATCATAAACAACATCACATTATCATCATAATCACATCATAAAATCAATCCATAATAAGCATTATCAAAGACATGAATAAAGAAACATATCATCACATGCCTAGCTAGGTGAATCCACATCCACATCATCATGAGCATAACCATAAAAAAAAATAATCAACATGAACATCATAACTATAAACCACAATCCATATGAAAAGATCATATCCATAAATCATGAGTCTATAATCACATAATCATCATCATGTATATAATAATATACATATCTCTCTCAAAATATACATCTCACTATATCGGCTCATAGGTAGGTATCAAAAATCATATAACACATCAAAATATAATGTCTCATCACAACTCTAAGATCCTGGGGCACCACTATCTCTTGGGGCCTATCCTCCTATACCTACTTTCCCACCCACAAGTACAACCCACTGACTTGGTATCATCATGCTAGCACCACTTACAATCCTATCCCTATACTCACCCCATCAAGGCTCATCTAATAAACACTTGAAGAATAAGGCCTCATAGTACCATAGCTCCTCCATAGTCACTATGTATCTCTACATGGGAATCATTCTTATTGGTAATATAGCTAATAGTACTCCACCTCCTACCTACTAAAGAGAGTCTCTCTCCTACATTACTAGGGCTATCTGAGACCTCACATAATCTCTCTCATGTATAATAGTGACCAACTAATCCTATGCTACTAATAGTGATGCCTATGTTATGGCTAAGGCCACTTGTGCCTAGTCCCTATGAGTAGCTACTACCTATATATCCAAGCCACCAACCCCCTACACATGAGCCTATTGACCAACTCTCCTAGCTAGGTCAACATTCATAGCCTATCTACCCCCATCATTTGGACCAATATTAGATATAGCGTAAAGTGTCTATTACCATGTAGGATACCCATATATGACACCTTCATCATCTATCTTTATCCTCACTGATAGTTCCTCATAATCCATGAATATATGAACTAGTTATGGAGTAGGTAGTGAAAACTCTACATCCTCCCTCCTATACCTTATGAACACCCCAAGGATACCTTACACCAAGCCAAAATATTATCATACCCTATCAAATGGTATCATCTCTATCTCACCATCTTATCTATCATATATCCATTGGTATCCTTATAGGGATAATATGTGTCAGGCATAGTGAGCCAATCCTATAAACCTAACATATGGTCTCCAAATCACATCTCCAATAATTAGGGCATCCATTAATTCAATGAACCAATATATTTCATGTACCCCTCCTCTTAGTCTTAATAGTTAAAAATCATATCTTCACCTCATGAATCCTAATCTGAAGTCCATCTATGTATAAACCTCTCATGGTAGCCCCACAAGTCTCATCACCTAAATATGCTCATAGGCTCAGTAATGAAGAATGAAGTTGACACTAATCCCATACCTGTTATGGGATCATAATACCTATAGCTCCCTATAAATCTAAAACATCATCATAAATTCCCACATAACCACTATGTGACCCAAAAACATCTCTACCAATAGCTATAATAACAAATAAGGATACCTCCCACTATTAGAATTAGGCAACACATAGTAGGTGACCACTATCATAATCATAATTAGGAGCCACCTCACATCCCTATCCATTTGATATAATGGTGTGTATTGAAACCCCCTGCATGCCAACTCATAAAATTGAGGTCTTCCCCATACAAGATCTCCATGAACTCATCCTGCTCATCCCTCTTGATGTGGTAGATTGGCTCACCCCATATGGGTAGCCACACTATCTTATGTATACCTTAAGTAAGATCCTCATCTCGCTAGTAGGTATCAAGAAAGAGTTAGTGTCAAGAACCCATCTCTTGATGAGTGCCACTAACATCACTACATCCAAAAAAACATGATAGTAATGCATCATACCACTAAGGCTTACCTCCTCCACATGGGCCCAATTATCATCATTCATACCTTCAATAAACTCATCAAATATCTAGGGAATTATATCCCTCATCTGAATCCTCTCATGTGCTTACAAGGTTTTATAGTAATAAAGCCTTAGTTTATTAACACATTTGGCCTACAAACTCTACTTATTACACCTATCTCCTATTCTAATAGTTGCCTACTATGACCTATACCTACAGCTTATCTACAACACAAATCCTTTAAGTTATCTCTTCCAAACCACTTAACAACCAACCTTCCACTTTCAACATCCAACCTATCAACTTCACCCTTAACTTGCACATTCAACATTCACCTTTCACCTTAACTTAAATTATTACCTATCAACCTATATCATTTAACCATTACTCGAACAATAACCCCTAAAACTATAAACCTTGACCTTACCTTTTCCCACCATTTCCCATGATCCTTAGCCATTTCAACCTATAATATTCACCTCTTTACCTTAACCATGACCTATCATTTAACCATTACCATTAAACATTACCTAAAATCTAAAATCTTCAACAACTAACCTTAACATTTAACTATCAACCTTACTCTAGTAACCATTAACCTTAAATTTAAAATAAAAATACATGACCATCAATGGTCAACTATTATTATAATCAATAGTCAATGGTCAAGTGACCTATGATGGTCATTTATCAATCATCGGTGGTCATTAGTGACCACCGATGTTCACTATGGGTGACCACCGATGGACTAAACTAACCTTAACCTCCTAGTACACCTACCTGAGCACCATAAATCCTTACAAATTTTTAAATTTCTACATTTACCCCCATTACCCTACCTTACCCTTACCAAATTGAATAAACAAATACAATTTCAAACTCTATAGTCAAACAAACATTAGCCTATGACCACTGATGTTCACTGTGGGTGACCACCGATGGACTAAACTAACCTTAACCTCCTAGTACACCTACCTGAGCACCATAAATCCTTACAAATTTTTAAATTTATACATTTACCCCCATTACCCTACCTTACCCTTACCAAATTGAATAAACAAATACAATTTCAAACTCTATAGTCAAACAAACATTACCCTAAACCCTAGGTCACCAACAACTAAAATATATAAAGAACCTCACATCACTATTCATTTGCAAAATTTGAAACTACTCTATAAAATTCATAATACACCACATACCTCATTCCTTGACCATTATCGAAGAGGAACCCAAGGAACCATATCCTAGACACATGCCCTCCCTCATCTGTACTACATCCCTAATCAACTCAACTCTCTAATAATACTCAATCCACCTCAACAATCTTAACCAATCACATGCTAGCAACCCATAACCATTTTCTCACAAAATTTTAAATGCTTATCGCCCTAAGTTAATATGCTCAAATTAGCACAAAATGGTCTACAATGGTATTTTTGACCTCACCCTATTAGGGTTGACACCTGACCATCGATGGTCAAGGTAAATACTAATGTTCAACCCCAAGGGTCATCCTTAACATTAATGGTCATAATCTTTAGGTTCTCTCCTCCAACTACCAACTTCTCACACAAACATTTTAACACATACCCACACCAAGTTCCCACTTATGGAGATCACCTTCTCTTCCCACCTTCACAACCACCATGTCCCCTAACTATTCGCTATTTTTTCCTAGTTACTGCATATTTTTTGATGAACTTTCCTTGGTCTATTTGACCACGCCAACTATATTTTCCAAGTTAAACATTTTTGAACTTATGCTTCTTTGCACACACCTGACTAATTTGTGTCTTCACGGGATAACTTCCTACCTCAAATGCCCACAAAAACACTGAACTTGTCTAAAATACTCATATTTACAAGTGTATCCCAATCATCACATATGGCCATGTGGTTCACTTGTCACTTTTCCTTCTAATATGGAGCTTATTTTTAGTAACCATGGAAACCTAGTCATTACATGATATTGGCTATCGTAATTAGTCACACTTTATGCACATGTTTGCGCTTTAGTACCCAACCTAACACCCACTTTTTTACCAACTTACCCACTTATCAAACTTATACCTAATTCTGTTTCACCTCATCAATTCTTGATTTGAGTGGGGACACCTCCTCCCATGCATAGGGTAACCTAACCTTTGACCTACAATCCATTTTCATTTTACCATTTTTGGATACAAACTACATAAAAAAGGGTAAATTTTAGACAATATAAAATCACACACAATAGTTCTAGATGTCAAACTATCCCCTGAACCACCTCAAGACCCTCTAGGGACCATCCCCTAACCTTTTGATCACAAACCTTAGTCTAGTTATTTGACTAGCTAAACTAGCTGACTAACCTAACTTGACCAGACTTAGCTTTTAACCCTCAATCATTAATGATCATCTTAACCATCTATGGTTAGGCCTGACCATTGATGGTTAGGTTTCCACTACCTAAACATTAAATACCCACTTCAACTATAACTTGATTTTATATAATTAGCTTACCCGATCCACTCATAGATCAATACATGTCAAATTTAAAATTAGACAACAAGTTAAATCTCTTCTTAGATATACACTTCCACCTCCCCCCTCCTCTTATAAAAAGAGAGGAGAAGGAGGTGATGAGGGACCCATAACTATCAAGAGCTTATTATATTATAATTTATTTGGTAGGTCATTTTCCTAGTAAACCATCAAGTGTGATAGATATTTGAATTGTTACTACTCATTGACCAATAACCACATATCATTACTCTACTAGAAGTGCTCCAAACCCCATCAACTAGTTCATTAGCTAACCACCCAAACCATTCTTCATATCAATTAATAGGAAAGCTAAGTATCTATTTTTAGTAATTAGTTACTTTCTTTTTATTTTGCAACTAACCCACCCAAAACCCACCTTCTAAAATCTCATTCTATAACATCACCAATCAATTTTTATTAATGAGACTAAAACCCATAGTAATCATTAAAATTCACTAATATAGATATCATTTCATAAAAGATCCCAAATTAGACCAAATCCTATACCATTGTGAAGATTTTGTCGAGAGCTTTCCAATGGTATGCAAAACTCTAGAAATAGAGCTCATTTTCTCCTTATGCAATCGGTAAAAGTTTTGGTAAAAATAAGTCAACAAGTAGTCAACATTGATGAAACTAGAAACATTTATGATCTTAGAATGTTTATAAACCTATTCCATGGTGTAGATCTCATTGAAATCTTTTTGACAAATTTTACAGTTCAAAAAATGGAGTCTATATGTGCAAATTATGACCAGTCAAAGTGATGATGTGCCCATAAAGTGATGTGGAAATAGAGTTACATGGCTAATGAAAAGACATTTTAATATGGTTAAAATATAAACCATAATTTATTTGGGAATAATTATCACCCCATATTTTTAAATACATGGGATATTATTAAAATTCCATATTAAAATGTAAAGGGATAATATAAATCCCATAAAAAATGGTGAAATGGGATATTATCCAATCCCACCAAAAAAGGTGTGGATAATGAATAATCCTACTATTTTTGCATCTCCAACAAGTATATAAAGGGGTTAGGGGTTATTTAGAAATCATTGGAATTGAAATTCATTCCAAGGTTTCAAAGCTCTCATGGAAGAGCTGGGAGCCAAGAGGTGAAGAGCCGAGAGATGAAGAGATGAAGAGTTAAGAGCTGAAGAGATGAAAAGCTGAGGTTTAAGAGCTAGAGAAAGAGATAAATCCATCTATAAGCTAAGAGACCTGATTTGAGTTCATTTAAGCCACTTTTTAAAGTCTTGAAGTAAGACTTTTGGTGGATAACTTTAGGATGTGAGATTGCTTTTCACGATAGGAAGGCAGAAGGTCTGTTCCTGAGTTCTAAGACTTTTCAAAGGTCTATTTTTGAGTTTTATGCAGTCTTAGAGGTGTGCTTTGATAAAGTGGATAATCTATCTAAGATTTCTAAGATTCTTTAAAGGGATAAAAATACACATTTGGAAGTGTTCTGAGAAGGTGGAAAATTTGTCTAAGAGTTTCAATACTATTCAAAGGTATATAACACATGAATTCATTATTATTTTTTAAGGGTTGCCTTGTAGACATTTTAATGAATTGGTTCATCTAATTTGTGAACCTAGAGATAGGCATTGTCAAACTCTATAATCAACTATTATGCAGTGTGGTTTATATTATTTCATTGCTTTTCTTTAAGTTGATTATTTTATGAATTAATTTTGGTATATTTAATAAATTGCCTAAACATATCCAAGGTAAACTTTTTGCACAAAAAATAGTGCCAATTTATGGACTAGTTTGGTATCAAAGTGGTTCTTGCCAGTCGCTAACATTTTTTTGTATTGTGTTAGTGATATTTTATTTATGTATTTAGATGGAAGCATAGGCTATTTAGGACCAAATTTGCAATGGATATGCATCATAGTGGTTCCAACAGAGGAAAGTCTCCTACTATCCCAAGTAACAGTTAGCATTCAAGATCCCTAATTTGATAGAGGACACCATCTGAACCTCTAGACACTATTTTACAATTTTTAAGAGCCTCTAGGTAGAGTTTTCTAGTTGATTTAGAGGGATGTGTCATTAGACTTATGTTCGATGGAGACATCAGAATGGGTTATATGACTATTGATGTACTATGTTGATTTGGCTTACCAACATCACCACTACCACATGCCAAAATAGTTAGCACACACAATGGCATTATCTAAGGTATGGAAACATGTTGTTGAACCTTGTGATTTATAGTTGGGAGATAGTTCTTAGACATGGTGACTCTCGATATCATCCCATTGGAGATGAACAAGATGGTCTTGGGAAATTTTTATCTCTTTAATTGGTAAGCATCTTTCATAGATGATGGCATAAATCTTCACTTGGATCACACTTGGATCATGTATTTTGAGATAGGGAAAGTCTCTAGACCTAGCCATGATAATTCTGATCAAACACCAGAATTGTATATACTAGGTGACCATTAGGAACCTAAAGGTGAGCTGCATGATGATCTACAGGGTGAATACTAAAGGTGTTAGGCCCACACTGGGATTTAATGGCTGGTAAGGAGTATAAGGTGGTATTTAAAGGATTTTTATCATTTTCATTTATCCATTTGTATATGCTCATAAAACCAACAAAAATAATGTGCTAGTTAGGATGTATGAATAAGACCCATATGGGTAGTATTGTGACATATATCATGCATAGTTTTTAAAGACCCCAGAGGCACTATTTGTTTCTATATATACATGCATTTTAAAAATTATAGTTTGTTTTGTTATGTAGTCACTTGTAGAGAATAATTGAGTGATAGGTTTATCATACTCAATTTTTCTTCTCACATTTTGGTAGAAATTTTCCATTAACAATGATATATGTAGATTAGAGTATGTTATATTATTGATTTTGTTAAGTGTTATTCTATAGAGAACAATTTAGCAGACCTAAGAAGTATTAGATCTACATGCATACTTATATTTATATGTCATTGAGGTTATGCAGTAGAAAAGGACATGGATGCACATATAAAATATCAGGTCTATATAGAGGCTCATTGTAACTATGCAGTAGAGGAGATTCACAATATTAATTTTATGTAGAGGCCCTTAGATGGATATGTAGTAGAGGAGAACATAGATGTATATACATAATCTCATATCTATGTAGAGGCTCATTGAGGTTATGCAATAGAGGTGATTCAAGATCTTAGATCTGTGTAGAGGCTCATTAGAGCCATGAAATAGAAGAGATCCCTAGAATTATTTGTAGAGGCTCATTATAGACTTGTAGTAGAAGAGATCACTAGAATTTTATGTAGAGACTCATTATAGCCATGCAGCAGAATAGATCACTAAACTTATGTGTAGAGGCTCATTATAGTCGTGTAGTAGAAGAAATCACTAGACTTTTGTGTAGAGGCTCATTGTATCCATGTAGCAGAGGAGATCACAAAAATTCTATGTAGAGGCTTGTTTAGTCCATGTATCAAAAAAGATCACTAGGTTTATCTATGTAGAGGCTCTTATGAATCCATGCAATAGAAGATGTCATTGTATTCTAAACCTTAGTTCTGTGTAGAGGCTATTGATGGTCATGCATTAGTAGAGGGATTATGAAATATGTGATAAATTGATTGTTCCAAGTGTTATATGAGTAGTTGTGGAACTTGATTAGATTGATAAGACCCATCAAAGTATCTTTAAAACTGACATACATTTTAATGGATACTAGCTTTTAGTGGACCAAAAGCCTTCTCACTAAGTGACATTGGAAATGGAAAAGTGCTACTAGAAGCTAATAATATTGTCAATGAGATGCCTTTTTGAATGCCCTATATCATATGTCTCATATTTATATTATGTGTAATCAATATCACTAGGATCATACCAATATGTAGTATCATCACTTAATTTTAAAGTTTTAGAATGCCACTTGTATCATATTTTGTTTCTATATATGAATAATTAACTACTTGATATTGTGGTTTTGGCTTACTTTTATTTCTCTTTTGCAATGTGTAATGTGCCATTTACCTTTTCTGATATGCCATTACTTTTATTTATTTGTATACTATCTAAATATATGCCTTCTTTCTTTTGATTTTTCTCTAAATATGTTTCTTCCTTAGAAAAGGGTGTAACCTTACCATCATGATAAAAAATTTGCATCCTATTTTTTTTGCAATCATTGTTCCCATTGAGTGTAAGCATGATTTTATAATCACAACATTATATGCACTTGGATTATAAATATAATGAAAAATAAAATAAAATAATATTGAAAAAAAATTAAATTATTTACTAAATTGATCCCAAATTTAATGTGATTTTATTAGTTTAATCTAGTTTTTGCTAATTATTTCCAAGAGAGATAAGAAATGGAATAGAACAAAAATTTGTATCTTGATAGTCCATAAACTTGATATTTGTAAATTGCTTGAATCTATTTGATACATGATAATGAAAGTGTCATTATATGAGGAAGGAATTATAATTTCTCCCTTTGTTACCACATTTGAAAATGTAACATTTTCAAATGTCTCTTAATTTTTGAAATCTCTTATTAGAAATCATGCTTAAAGAATGTTTGTTTGATTATCTTGTATTTGATTTTCCAAATTTTTTTTTGTAACATTTCCTTTTCTAATTGTTCCTTTTAATCTGTTGTATTTTTTAATGTTATTTTTTCATCTTGATATTTTTTTAACATTATTTTCTCTACATGTGCCTTTTGAATATTTTATTTCTCTACTTTTTTTAATTATAAATATTTCAGATATGAATTATCCTTTTTTACCCACGCTTGTTATTTTTGAACTTATGTTTAGAATATGTACTCATAAAGTGAGTGGATTTCATTATTTTTGTATCTATGATAGGATCACCACTATCAATTATCTTTTTAATTTTTTTTTCAAATCCAAACAACAATATGTGTGATCCCCATGCATTATATGTTATTCACAATAGTATTTAGATCTCCTTATAAGACATACAAGAGGAAATTTGATAAAATTTTAGGTAATTATCTCCCTTAGAATCTCACTTACACTATTATTAGTATTTTTTTCACTTTTTTATGCACTAGTTGTAGATGTATTTTGTGTGGCTTATTATTAGGCATAACACTGCTAGACAAAGATACAACCAGATGATTAACACTAGCATATCATAGACTCTTTTTATTTCTTACATGATTTTAAAATAATGTTATCTTTTAAATGAAATAAAAAATTTACTTTTTCACTTTTATATTAGCTTGCTCATAATGATTATTTGATCCTTGAGGTCTTCACAAGCACAAACTCTAGGTACTTCGAATTGAATATGCATACAAAACTATCTATAAGAAATGTGGGAGGTGATATGGGTTGAGGAAGGATATGATATTTATATTAATTTGGTTTTATAATATTTTATACCTTACCCTTTGAAGTAATGATAACATGGACCACAAAATCCAAGATATGTCGTGGGTGAATAATGGGAGTGAGATCGTAACTATCACCCTCCTTAGGGTTTGGATGATAAATATGTTCTTTTTGGTACATTTAAATTTTATAAATACTAATATTATAACAATAAATGAGATAAATATGAATTCTAAAAAATAATCCAACATGATAAGCAAATTTAAATTAAATTTGAAACCCTAGAAGGCTTAAAGTTCTAGAGCAAGTTAGGGTTGAGTAAGAATACTCATAGATTGAGTTCACCAAATGTTAAATTTTTTTATATTTATTTAAGGGTTAGGTGGATAATATACTAATAAAACAAATGAATATACTATTATAAAATTAGGTCAATTAAATAATTTAGATACACAATTGTATGATAATGTGCTTACTTATGAAGGTGTGTTGAATATGAAAATTACAACACCAAAACAGTACTTTGAATGTATCAAAATGAATGCGGAAAAATATTTAGATTATTTTTTGATGCATATTTATATATTAAAAATATATTTGTAGAATTAAATAGGTTAATGTTCCACTATGATTCATCATATTATTGAATTTAGCTCTATGTCAGCCCGAACACTGCCTTCAAGATCATGAAACTGCCATTCACATTTCTATCCTAAATCTTATTATTATGTTTGGTATATAATATACTTAATTTTATATAATTACCAATTATTCATGTTAGGGTTCACTGTGATCTTGTATATTCTTTATTCAGATCGTGCACACTAGTTTTGGATATCAATCTTTTGCTGAAAACACTAGATCCTCCAACATGGACATGTCACCTTAAAAAATGGGGGTTAGTGGGATAAATTGAATTTGAGGTTACCTCAAATAATATATTTCAATGATCACCTCCTACATATCCATATACTTTGAAGATGGACTTAGATCAATGTAGTTCTACCCCTTATGTGGGATTTATGCAAACAATTGTGTAATATGTTATATATGAGTGGACGTAGTGATATATATTGTAACTTGAGAAATATTTATCATGGGGTGATATTTCAATCCTTAAAATTTTTAATAATAATAATAATAATAATATGACTATTTTTGAAATAGGAAATAATAAGGTAGTAAAATTGAGTTTTATAAATGATTAAGTGAGCTTGATAGGTGTTTTTTGGCAATTCATACATGATAATGAATGTCCTTCTATTATTTTTTATTTATACCATAAATTTTTTAATTATCATAGAGAGTTTTATTAAAAAATATTTTAACCCATACATGTCTAAATATTGGTAAATTTGATATTTTCTTAAGGTTCGAACATTAGCGTCAATGTTAGTGTCCTAGTCTAGATGATAGTGTTTGGGAGGATAAAAATTTGTTAAAGATGTGTAAATACCATAGTAGGATATAAATAAGGTTATATATATATATATATATATATATATATATATATATATATATTATGGGCTAAAATTTATATGTTTAAATATGATATCAAGGTTAGACTATATTAAGCATTTAGGCATAGTGAGTTGGTGAACACGAGCCTTTTGGTAGAAAGAAGGTCTTGAGCTAGCAGGTTGAGCCATGAGTGATATTTATCAAGTGTATAATACTCGTTTATCATATATAATCACATTTTAGTAAATAAAACTTTATATAAACCACTATACTTAATAATGGATTAATAAACTTGTAATCCTAATGTAGGCCAACTCAATAGCCAAAATAAATAATTCCATAAATTATCCATTTGACCCAATATATTTTTATGGTACAACTAAGAGGGAGGTGTGAAACATGTCAACATATCGATCAAGCCATATAAATTATAATATAATATCTAAAGGAACATAACATTTCTTACCTCATTGATATCTTTCATCCTTGTTACATGATAAGAAACTAAGAATTGAGTGTTCTTCAAATCATCACACTTTTTTTGTCATCTTCGATCATCTAACTACCCATAGTTGATTTGGTTGGTGATAGATATATAAGAATGTTACCTTAATTTACCATATTATTTTACTTTTTCCCTAATCATATTTTTTTCCTTGGATTCCATTCATAACCATAGTGATTAATCATATGATTCCATGCCCTATATTGATTATTCATCTAATTCTATGTATAGTCATACTGAGTTTTTTTACGATGCTCCTTAACATGCATCCATAATTTTTAATGATAATTATGATGTGGGATTCTCTATTCCTCAACCTTGGTATAATTTTAGGATACTTCATTTTTAACCCTTTCTTTTACTTTATTTACCTCTTTCACTTTTTATTCATTTTTGGATTTTATCTCTTGAGTACATGAAGTGTGATTTTATTTTTGAAATTATTCTTGAAATTAATTTTATTATTATTATGAAACTTATTTGAGATATTATTCACCATATTTAGATTCATCTTCATGCTCTAACTTGACCTTTATTTGTGTCTCATTAACTGTGATATTCTTTAAGGTGACCTTTTTTATTTTGTACCAAAGCTTTGTGAACTTATTTTTCACATTAATATTTATTATTTACAAGGTATTTAACTAAGGATAACCAATAAAAATACACAAACCATAAATATATGTAACATAAAAAAATGGGCTCAAAATATATTTGTCTACAATGAGCTTTAAATCTTCAAAAACTTCAACTAGAGACTCCTTGATATTGTTTACTTAAAACTGTATATGTTGAGACATATACATATTGATTAAGTTATACTTTCTACAATGGTTTATGGAAAAAAGGAGCATCTTCCATTGAATGCATTCATGAAACTAAAATATTTAATCTTATTTGTTTGAAGCTAAACTATTTGAACTCTTAGCATTATGTTTTATCAAAATTTATAATTAATTGGTGAATTAAATTGAATTAATATAAATTGAATAGAATGGTAGAAAATGTTTAAAATAGTAGAATGAAATTAAATTAATAAATTTGTTAAATTTTGAATGAATGAAAATGGCTAACTATGTAAAGCTCAAAGATAACAAAGAATACATAGACAATTTATGTTTGTAAATTGACTATGTGTGATGAAAATATGGATGGAATGATCAACATAGATATGATTATGTGTGCGCAATGGAACAAGTATTATCATTGTTTTGGGTTAAGATTGAATGGAATGGGTCAGGATCAACTACCATTACTATCATTTTTGGGTAAATCTTGATCTTGATGAGTATTTCATATAGCTCATCATATCTAATACAAACTATCCATAAGTGTTTCCTTTGGTTACATATATAATTGCATTTAATAGTTAAGGTCTTATCTAAGTAAGAAATGAATGAAATTCATCCTTTATTTGTATGTAATACAATATTGATTTTTTTACCTTGTTATTATGTTTAACTTGGATTAAATAGAATAGTTTCGTGTATAGAAACACATCCCAATGGTAGTATAATTTTGGGAAGACATAAAATAATTTTGGAAACTCTTTTTTGCTATAATTTTGAGGATTCAAAAACTGCGCTCCAAAGATATGATGCTCCAAAAATGCTCTGAAAACACATCAAAAGTGATCCTAAGATTCTCTAAGGGTGTTCTGAAGACCTATACATGATGCTTCAAAGACTTTTAGGCATGCTCCAAAGACCTATACAAAATGCTATGAAGACACCCAACAATGCTCCGAAGACTTCCAAGTGGATCCTTCTGATCAAGATAGTGATTCTAAATAAATATATTGTATATAAATAGAATTTACATATTTATATATCTTATTTTATACATTACCATTCATGGTAATGGCCTAAAATAATCCAGATATATTTTTACTTCTATTTTGTAAAACTAGATATGTCTCTTCGAATCTGTTAGTTATTTTGTATACATTATTAGTTGAGTTAGTTCCAACACCTTGTTAGAATCATGGGATTTGATTCTTAGATTGCATATATTTTGAATAAGTATATTTTGGCATTTAGATCACCATATTTTTTAATTTGTGAATAGATTTTGAGATGTGCTTAAATACATATCTTCTTCTCATTCTAGATAGTTGGAAAAGATAGTAATTGATGAATTAAAATGTTATTGAAGTTAGAAATTAGAATAAGTGTTTCACATATTTAAATGTTCCTTTTGTATTGAAATATATTTCAACATTTATTTCATTACTGAGTAAATCAATTCTTATTCCAAGGAAGGATCAAGGGCCCACCTAGCTCCAAGGATTAAGACAAATTGATAATTTTTAGTTTATAGTTTATAAGTATTTCTTTAATTAAGGTATATTTCATTTACTATAGAGTAATTCATTTTAAATGTAGATTAATTTCCTTTCAAATCAAAGAGTGATTATTTTTAAATGCAAGTGTGATTTTCATTTAATGCAAGTGTGTTTCCTTTACATACAAAAGTTATTTCAATTGAATGCAAGTGAGTTATCTTTATGCAAGAGTGTGCATTTCAATTAAAGTAAGTTTGTTAATTTATTTCATATTCAAAATTTGTCAAAATCCATTTAAGTGACAATAGATAGCATTCTTAGATTATGGAATATCACATTATCCTACCTAGTTGGGTATGTCAAGTGAGGACATCATATGTTTTATGCAAGATTTTTAAGTTTTGGATGTTGATGGTGTGAATGTCAATAGGATATCTTAAATTAAAAAATAGTTTAGATTTTAATTTATAAAAAATAGAGTTAGAGTTTTATTTCATATTTTTATGATTTAGAAATCATATCAGAAGTAACACCCCCCAGATAATGGACTATACAAATCCAATATCAAATGGTTTCCTTGTATACAGCCATCAGACACTGGCCCTAGTAGAAAATGACACCAATCCATTGATTGATTAAATGAGAGGTATAATGATAACTTATCAGACCTCTATGGAAAATAACAAATTAATGGAATATTCAATACACCTATTTGATATACAGCTATGTGTAGAAATTTAACCTTCATATGTGTGTGAATGACCCTCAAATGCCTTTTTCAAATATAAAACCTAATAGTTATTGCAATGATTGAAATTTTTTAAGAATAAGGGGGTAAGTGTAATAGGATAAGCTTCTTTTAATCACCCTTGTGATGATTTAATTCTACCTACATAGCCACTACTCTAAGAGAATTCAAGCCTAGGTAGTTCTCACACTTAGAGTGCTTATTACAATAGTGTTCATTTTATAATTTTATGCATCTAGAGATGGATTTAATAATGTATAATTATTTTCTTGACTCAGATAGAATAGTATTATGACTTGATTAAGGTATGTTTCAATTGAATATAAGATAATTTAGGGATAATAGGGAAGATATGATCTAATTAAAATACTATATGTATGCCTCAATAATGAAATTGCAAAGTGATCTCCAAATGTCTTACATGTTCCTCTATAGCAATCCAAAAGTGTAAAACCTCATGATAACTATATTAATAATATGATACAAATTGTAAGGGAGTGTCCAAATTTTAAAATTATTTATTTATAGGGTAAGGGTCAATATTAACCCATAGGGTCAGGATCGACTATAGATCTCATTCCATGTGAATCAATTATAACAAGGAAGGGTGACATTTGGTTTTATGATATTTAATTTACATACACATGCTTATATTTTTTTTTATAATTTTATAATATTTTTATAAGTTTAAAATAAAAATATAAAATGGATGAGTCTTCACAAGTGCTTAGAATAGAGTGAAGTGGAAAAATAAGACTAGTTGAAGTGCTCTAGTCAAGTAAGGTAAAAGTGGGACAAAATTGACATTATAAAGTATTCATGAAATAAATTTGATAAAAAATATTATTCCCACCTATTTAATATATAAATGGAATTAATAAATTAAAATTAAATATATACTTGAGTATTTACACCACATTTTGCCTCTGTAATAAATCTCCAATCATGTGAGATGTTCCATAGTGAATCTTTTAATGATTAAAACGTAATGAATGTCCATATATGAAATTAAAAATTAAAATGTAACTTTAATTTTTAAATATTTAAATAACAAGTGAGGAGTACACATGTATGTGTTAAACCATTATTTCTCTTATAGCTTTGCTTGGATATGATGCTTCTTTAAATCATTGAATAGTTGGTGCTTCTCATAAAAAATTTGGATAGATTAGATACTTTATTGAACCATGGTGAATATAGGTGATCAATACCCAAATAAAAATTAACATGCATATAAAATGAAACCCATTTAGGGTTTTCAAAACCTAAATTTTTATTATTTGTCTATGTAACCCCAAGATGGAAATGTGTTGGAATCCACAACAGATTCACAAACTATAATATTGGAGAGTGGTGAACATTCAAGTTATGAACTATGAAATTTAAATGAATCAACCACTAAAAATGTCACATATGTTCACTATTTTTTTTTAGTTCGCTTATGTATGATAAAAATTAAGTGGATAACATCCATGCTCCTTCCATGATTAAAGACAACAAGAAGTATTGGAATTATGACATGAATCGGTATCATATCCCATTGAATTTTAAATATACAATAATGTGCATGAATTTGTATCATACAAAAATTTTATAATTATAATAATTGTAAATTTATGTAGATGTAAATATTGTTATTTGTATTTGACACTTATGTGCATATGCACCGAAAATATATGAATCTATAGGTTATTTGTGTAAAGTGAATGTATGTGCATGGTGTATGCTCCATAATCTATGCCACTCATTTTTCTTTACCTTTTTTAATTATTTTAAAGTAATTTATGTATTGGAAAATAATTTTTTACCTCATATACACTTATCTCTATATGAAAATCCTTTTAAAATTACCCCCTTTTGAGGTGAGGGATATATCATAAAAGTCACTCCTCTCAAAAAAAAATTCAATTAAATCAAATGTATCAAGATATAATCATTATATATCATAGCATATGTGAAAATTTTATGTCATCATAATAATATATCTATCATACAAATAATTTATGTAACATATGAGGCATGTCCTAAAGTGTCAAATATAGACAAATATATCAATAGTGCTCATATGAGTAGGTGTAATGGAAACAACCTATTCACTAGTTAGTAAGTGATATGGATCAAGGCATCCATAAAACTTGACAAACACAAAAATTACACATGAAAAATGTTGAAAAACAAGGCCAAAGGCCACATACGAAGGGCATGTTCAAATGTCACAAAAGCAAAGATTACACATATAAGGCCAAGGGATATAATAAAGGAACATGCCCAAATATCACACATACCAAACAATGATCTCATATAGATTTTTAATAAGATTTTAAACATGAGGGGCAAGGGATATACATAATAGAGAAGAAATGTTTAATATAATATTTTCAACTAGAAATATATTATACACCATGTATATGTAATATGATCATATCCTTAAAAATAACATATCCATGTACAAAATATAAGATAGAGATGTTATAAATATTTTTATAAGAAAATATGTCTCAACATATTATAGGCTTTATAGAATGGTTACACTTGTGATTACCATAACCTTTGGATAAGATGCCCCCAGCATGGCATGGCCACTAGGTAGAGGCAACTCTAAAATATAAGTCTGCATGAAGTTTTTTGTCCTACATAACACTCATAAATACCATTAAAATGAAGGTCAATTTTTTTTAAAATGTTTTATATACGAATTATGAAATAAATAATATATAATAATGATGTAAACCAGACATATAATCATGCCCAAGTCCCAATTTTAGATTTTATAATATTTTTAATGTTTGTATATTTCTTAAATATTTGAGTTTTTCCCTTTTTTTAATTTTGAAACAAGAATAATAGAGACTAATAGATGATACCATGGGTTCTAAATTTTAAGAAATGGAATAGATCTAAACACTTTAAAACATGTGCCAATGTAAATTATGAACTGAAATGGTGGCATGTTCATGTATAATGAAGAAGACACCATTTTATATTTGAATTAAATATTAAAAAAATGTGGGAGATATAATATGTGTGTGTGTGTGTGTGTGTGTGTGTGTGTGTGTGTGTGTGTGTGTGTGTGTGGATAAATGATATTATATCCCCATCTCATCAAATGTAGACTTGTGAGAGTATGTAACATGAATGTATGAGTAATATACTGCAAAGTGAAAGATTTTGTATGAATAACAATGTTGTGTAAGTTGAAACTAAGTGTATTATGAAAAAAATTGGGTATATTAAGGCTCTGTTTGATATAAAAATTATAATTATAATGCGTAATAATTATTATACTCAATATTGATTGGTTCAAGACTGATTCGTTTTGCATTGGTTGATTTTGACTTTTGTATTATTTTCAGAATTGATTACTTATAAATATTTTGTATAAGTGCAAGATTTATAAATGTGATATGTTCTTATAATATTAAAATGAATTATGGTGGTGGATGGGGTGGAGTAAGTACAATATTTTTTATAGCGTACACATATCTAATTCATAAAATTCTAACCATTGATTTTAATTCTTGTCCTTAGGAAAGGACCACTCTATTGATGGCACTATTACATTCAAAAATAACACAATGTGTGATAAAAAACAATAAGTAATTGGTTGGATGAATTAGTGAATTATCACTATCCAAGCAAAATTTTAGTCATCAAAGGCATCGATGTGAACAAAATAATATGGCTAAAAATCAAGAAAATTTAGGACTCACATACCCTAACAACCATAATGGAAATCTTAGAGGATAACAGTAAAATTAATATTGGCAACATGATTTTGAAAAATAGTATAGGGATGAGTGTAGGTGGTGAATTAGCTAACATGGATCCAAATTCCCTATTTATTTCTATATGGTTAGTAAAAGGACAATAAGTGTTGAGTGGTGGTATATGAACTACCAAATATCCACTAAAACTACCAAAATACCTATAAGAAATTGAGTCCTAATTGGTAAAAGAGAGGCAATTTGACAATGAAGTTTTATTGGATTACTAATAGATATTTTAAATCTTGATAGTACTTAGTACTAAGGGGTACCCTTTATAATTATGAATCTTTGAACAAAATATAGATATTACTTTTAGTTTATTGTTAGTCTCCCCATGGAATACTTGTTCCAACCTTTTTTTGTTACAATATTATTAGTGAATAGAGAAGGATATTATCATGCTTAGGTTATTATTCAATTAGTAAGGCACTCTAGGTTTTGTTTTGTGATGACCAAGTTATCCCTTCTACTCCCCATAGTTGAACCATTGCCAACTAAACCCACTGTACCCTAGCTTATTCTCTATGCACCTTGGGTGAGTATGTGATCCTCCACTCATGTGATATGATAGAGTAAGAAATGTTAATATGTGAATTGAGTTCATAAGGAGATAAGTGTACTGTCTAACACTAGGAATACAATGTAACATTTTGCTTTTGTTGTCGAGACAACTCACATTTTGTTAATGCAATGTTGAGGAAAATGATGTACTAGATGTCCCCAGAAAATGTTGGACATAGGTTACACCAAATTGAACTAAAATTTTAAAAATAACACCTTATTTATGGTAATAAAAATATAAATAAATGGGCCAAGGGTAATCTACATGACCTTCTCTATGTTATGTGTTTTTTAAACTTAAAGGACACTTATCTATGCTTTAGAAAAGAGAATAAATTTTGGGCTGAAGTACTCATGGACTAATCAACTCATGGAGTAACTAAGGAACTTGGACACATTATGAACCATAACTATGGATGTCTAATGGTGAATTAAATAGAACAACTCTATAATATAGTTTTATTTATCCACATACCCCTACCAAATAAAGCCAATAACCAATTATTTCATGATCCTAAGGGTTCATACATTTGAAAATTACCATTGGAGATCAAGAAGTTGATGGTAGATAGTGGACATGAAGATATACCAATGGTCAACTAAGTACTTATATGTTTGGGTGGTAGGGAGGGAGGGGTGAAAAATGCATGTTGTTTGAGTGATAAAAATGGAGGCATTGTAAAATACATGGTGTTTGAGTGATAATAATAGAAGGATACCTCAACATGAAATAATAAAGTGAACTGGAGCTCCAAATGCATGATCATGAGAATTGTTGGCTAGACAATGTGGTCACAAGGGACCCTAAGAGGGAGAAGAGTTAGCTTGGTCTAATTAGAAACTAGCTTCCTCACCCTTTGAGTGACTATGGTAAAAATGGGTTGGTGTACTCATGGTGTTGAACTAACCCTAGGCCCCTCTTTTAATGGGTGTTTACTACATAGACAATAATTTGAAGGTGGCATTAGACTTATGTAGTTCTCCCTTATGTGTTGGCTTGTGTGTGTATAAGGATGAAATGTGTGATAAGGAATGACATACAATGATCTAGAATGTATCTTATAAAATATGGTTGATGAAATTATCTTCTAATGATTAAGACCTATGGGAATACTACACTTATGACTGATATAGAAAATAGGGGTGAATATAGTAGGTTTTCTCACTTGAAATATTTATTGAGTGTTTCTTGGTAAGTTACCTTGTGAGTTTCTAGTATTTTATAGGTGATAAATGAATAAGGTTTATGTTAAGATCCCACATTTCCATCATATATTCTATTTTTATTACATTCACTTTATGATACTAGACTTTTTTAGTTGTTGTTTAGACTTGTTTAGGTGATGAAGGTCATAATCCAAAAACAATGAATTCTGAGCATGTTGATAAGACTGACAGGTATACTAATTATTTGATTTTCCTTCAAACAATTTGATTTGGTTTTTATATTTTATTATATGTTGTCGATTTTGATCCTTGTGTTCATGACTACTACTATACTTTACCAATTTTTTTATAATTCATTACTTATTGTTATTGTTCATTGTATTTTGGTTTTATGTTTTGTTAGCCATAAAAATTGTCATACACATAGCTTCATTCTGTATTCCTATAGGCTTTTTGAATCACTCTTATTCTCTATTAGACCCTATCGGCCTATTTAATTCATACTTAAACCCCTTAGGAACCTTTGTCACCCCCTCACTAGCCTAACCCTTTCAACCTAACACCTATCTTCTAAGGTGATGGCATAATATTTAAATGACTAAGAAGTCGTGGCTTGGTTTAAACTTTGGTTTAGTATTGATATAACCACATCGACTTAGGTTGATTTTTTTTGTGAAAAATGCATTAAGCCTCATTTAATAAGGTAGTTGGTAAAGTTTTCAAGGATGTTCAATTTGGTTTTTTTAATCCCTTTTGTTAATACAAATCCACTCTTTCATTGGTGGAGGTGTGATTAATTATCGTGTATTTTAGACTTGACATTAATGGCAAGGTTGGAAAGATTGCCTTGGGATTTGATAGGTTTCTCTCTCCTCCTAAAATTCAATGAGAAATGATTGGAGGTATGTGGGAATGAATGGAAAGAATGGGGAAGGTGGAAGGTAGACATAAGGTTAGGAAGATGGAGAATTGGGAATTCAAACATTAAAATGGTTTTCTGGTTTTAATGGTGAGATAGTTGGTTTGGGAAACACACAATGACATTAGGTGAGTCTTAGAGTTTTTCATCCCTTCTAGAATCTCCTATGTGTTTGAAATTAACTATATTTTTTAGTTTTTTGGTTCATTTTTACTCTTATATTATTATAATGGTAAGGATTTAGAGGCTTCACATGTAGCTAGAAATCATTGGACTTCCGAGTGAATACACAAACCCATTATGACTATATATCAATATGGTTATTGCATATAAAATTGTAATAACGTATACTTGATACATGTATATTCCCTAGTTTGAATATTATTCTCATGCCATCATTTTATTATCTCTTGACTAGGTTCTCATACTTGTATTTCATGTTTCATCTATTAGATGATTGTGTTTTTCATAACATTAGAATGAAGTGTGATACCACTTGTGTTTTTTTCTTAATTATCTTGACTATGTGTTGATTTCTTTTAAAGATTGTGTTTTCTAGAAGAATAGTTTTATATGGTTCTCAGATATATCTGTATGAGTGACTAAGTTTTATATGAACCAAGGTATTCTCTTATGGATAAGATGAAAATAGTTTGCAAGTGACTATGTGGATTTTAGGAATCGACTGTGTGTTCTTTAGAACCAATTGTGCCCTTTTAAATATATGGATGAGGGTTGTATTTATTCCTTGGGTTCATTGGTTGATGTTTTCCATTTTGGTGTTCTATTTCTTAAAGGCCTTGGCTATGTTGATAAAACATCTTATGTTAATTTTTGACACCCTTTTTATTCAATTATAAATATGTTAGTTCATGGGGTGTTATTAGTTGGGTTATGAATATTTTGTTATTGGGTTTTGTTACATGATGTTTTAACTATCTCATGTGGTGTTGCATATTTACCTCAGTTCCTTATCATTCTAGTTATTTTTGGTGTTGTGCCACCTTATTGAATATTGAACTCTATGTTTTATATAATTACTATTAAAAGTTGTAAGCCATGAATTGTTATTTATTTTTATTCCTGGGGTTTATAGTTTCCAACTGTGGAATTTGGAGGTTTCAAAACTTGCCTATTTTCTTTTGAATCATCTACGAAATTTCTTAAGTGACTGTGTCATGGGATTTTCATTGTAAAACTACATACATACATACATACATACATACATATATATATATATATATATATATATATATATATATATATATATATATAGATGTATGTATATATATATATATATATAGATGTATGTATATATATATATATATATATATATATGTATATGTATATATATATATATATATGTATATATATATATATATATATATATATATATATATATATATATATATATATATATATATATATATCTATATATATATATATGTATATGTATATATATATATATATATATATATGTATATGTATATATATATGTATGTATGTATGTATGTACATAGAAGTATACACATATAATTATGTATATATATACATAGGTTTATATACCCTATATAATATATGCAAATATGATTCTTTTGTGGATTCTCAATTATCTAATTATAAATTGTGTATGGTTGATGTTTCAAGCATGGTATCTTTTATGTTCTTAGATCATTTCAAATCGATATTTGGAATTCTATTAATGATATCTATGTCATGGGTTTTTCATTATCAAACTGGTTAGGGTTTGATTTATTTAATATGTGTGTGTATGTGTGTGTACACACACACACACACACACACACATATATATACACACACATATATATATACATATATATATATACACACACATATGTTTGTGTGTCTACACACACACACACACACAAAAAAAAAATGCTTATATATACTATAAATTTAGGTGACTATCTTTTCTTTTATGATTAGATTTTTTGACTGCGCCATATGCGGATCATCCTAATATCTCATTTTGAATTGGTATCTATACCTTGACTTTCATTGGAATTTTGATTATGTTATCATCATCTTGATCTGATGATTTTGTTGTTAATAATGACCTTATCATTTTATTAACTATGTCAAGATTAAACTTGTAGGATTTTATATATATTTAGGAGGTTGCTTGTGGGTTATGATAATAATATGATTTATTATATTTGACTTAGTCTTTTTATAGTTATTGGGTAATGTTTGTACTTGTTACATTGAGTGGCATGATTAATTGTTCATCTATGATTGGATTAATATTTATTTATTAATTAAATCTGATTTTTATTTAAATTGTTTTCATTACTAGTTAGAATATGTGTATTTTCATTCCTGGACTAGACCTGAATAGTTACAACTATATATAGTGGGTTTAGATGATTAAAGATAGATTGAGAAATTAGATGGGGTTCCAAGTAGGATAAACTAAGAATTTATATAATAAATTAGGATTAATCCATTCTATATCATTTTATAGTCTAAGTTAACCATCCTCACCTTTAATCTATACTTAGATGGTTTAATTTATTCTTGTCTCACCTTGGAATGAAGGGATTATGTTGTATGTGCCTTTTGGTGGTTGTGTTTTTTGTTCAAAAATTGATGTGCTCATAATTCAATTCCTATTCCCAGTTACCACAACTACCATCCTATTGATGGTTGGGGTGGTAAGGACCACTGATGGGGGGCTCATAGGGTTGGTGGGGTGGGTTATCCTAATCAACTAGATCATGTTTGAATCCTTTTTCTGATGAATTCATAAGGAGGATGGTAACAAATATATTTATTAATTGATTTAATTAAATTAACATGTATAGATGATATAGATATATTGGTTGATTTTAATGGTGATCTTGTTGGTTGCTAATTAATGTGGTGTATAGATTATGGACTTAGGAGATTGAAATTTTAAAGTAAGTGTGGCTAAGCTATATATAGGTACCTTATGTTATTTAATTATTGAATTAAATCTTATTCTTTATGATCACAATAAACAAGAATTGATTGGACATATTTGTAGTCTTTATACGTTATAATAATCCTATATTGACTTAATAATCCCTAGACTAGATTTGGATGTGTAAAATAATCAATTTCTATATGTTTATATACTTATTCTCGTAGATCTAACATACTGGTATGGGAATGATTTTGTCCTATTTTGTTAGTATATTTATTTCTAAAATATTAATGAGAATCAGTTAGATGTTTTATGTTAGATTTATTTCTAAAAAACTGTTCCAATTAGAAGAAATTTAAAATAGATATGAATTGTGTTCTTATAGAGGTTAACATTTATCTCAATTTGCCATTCTATAGAAATGTAAACATGTGGATGTTTATATTATCTCTATAGTTGTATAATTCACAATGAATAGGTTTGATGGAATTAAGATAGAAGTTAATAATTTTTTTAAGTTTTGCCATTTCATGGAATACATATACATAGATATTTTACATTAGTTGTTTAAATTCAGAATGAAAATGATAAAAGTGGCATAGAAATATACCTTAACTTAATTATTAATTGGGTAACTAGTTACTCTCCTTCATAAATACATAGTTTCATTTGGAACATTTAACCTTTGTAGCAAAGCATAAGCTTGATAGTTGGACTATGAGAAAAAGAAATAAATGCTTCCTTTATCATGCACTATAGGCCTATTGGTTGCATGAAAGGTATGTTTTCAATTATAAAATATCATTCTCAAAATAATGTTGGATTATGAAATCTAAAAGTAATTAGTAAATAGTTATATTAATTAGTGAAAGAACTAATGTTTAATTAATTCTTATAATTAAATAAAGGATCGTGTTCAATATTTTTCTTGTATTACTTAGTTGGTTAGATGAATATATTTTATGGAAACTTTAATATAGTCAAAAATGATAACCATTTATCATAACATTTTAATCCATGTTAAATATTTGCTTACATTGTTTCTTTAACTCCCTTCCCATGTGCCAAACTTGCTTTGATGGTTGCCTCGATTGCCAATAGAAAGATTTATAAGAGTTCCTTAAGTGGAACCTTTTATTTGGGTTATACTCATCTTAAAATCAAATGAACTTTGTTGCATATATTACTTGTATTATACAATTTTATGATTGTTGCTTTTGGTTTGCCTAGTTGAATTGAAATGAATTCATAACATACTTATGTCTTTAAATCATTCACTTATGAATAGAAAAGAGAGTTCTTTCTTGAATAGATATTTATTTGAACTCATTATTTTTGTTGGCAAAAGATATTTCTTTTATATATATAACTTATATTTATTTGATTGTATGCCTTAAAATGTTTTATAGCATTGGCTATGCCAATTTAAATAGCTACATATATTACGGAATGACAATGTTAAAATTATTACTATATCTTAAACTATTATGAATAACAATGTTGATATAAAAGGATGTATAAATAGTGTAATGACCTTAAAGGCCAAAAGGTGTCATAACCCAATTGGTATCACTAAGAAAACTTATACTTAATCTATTTCTCTTATGCTTTAACATAGTTAGCTCCATACATAAAAATTGTGCAAGTGTTGAATTAATTATGGTTGCTGATTTTTTAGTGCTTGTTTAAATTATATAACATGTATCTTGATTTGAACACATGAATAAAATAAATGATAAATTAAGAACATTAAGTCTATCCTTCTCGGTTAAACTATTACTTTAACTTAACCATCCTCAAACATGACTGAAATCCATTGAGGAGAGTGATGTATTTACCTAAGGTTAAGGACCTAGGAATGTTCCTATGAGGAAGTGTGAGTGATACTTATGGCGCTTAGGACTTATCACTATAAGCATACACTGATACACCTCAAATTCTATAATCATTATAAATAACAACTAGATTCCCCATTGTGCCTTTTTTATGTGTTTACCTCTAGAGAATTACCTCAGTTCCCCTCCTTCAGTTTCAATCATGTATGTGTACTATACATCAAATTTTTCATTATACTAAAAATTATTATAAGTGGGCCTAGCACATGTCCAAAGTGTACTCTAATACATGATTCCATTTTTTTGGGTTGTTACATCTAGTATCAAATCCATGTTCTACTCTAAAGAACTCTATGAATGAGTACTTTCCATTAATCAAATGCAATCTTCTAAGTTCTCACTAGTGATTTCTCAAGATGATTAAAATCCAATCAAGTAGAGGAAACATCCACATAAATCCTTTGAATGTCAATATTATTAGGGGTAGAGGTTAAGAATGTGGAAGAGGTGATTGAGGCCACATCCCCATTTGCAATCTAGATGAATTGCCTATGAATAATGCTAACAATAATATCAAGGTACCCCATGTGAAATCAATCAATGGGATTCCAACTAATAAGCATGAGTAAATCCTTGGTGGAATCTTGAAATCCCTTAACACCTTGTAAATAAAGATTGATAATCAGGAGAAAATATTGAACAATCTTAAAGGGGTATGCCAAGAAGAAGTTTGCATAATGAAAATGGGACAAATGGATGGACCTATAATACAAGAACTGCCTCCGACCACCATCGACCCAATCATCAAGAAAATGAAGAAACTTCATCCACCTATAGTTTTAGGTGAAGAATTAGGTGATGTAGTTGATGCTTGGTTGGTACACTTAGAGAAGTACTTTAGTTTTCATAATATGCCTTCCAATGTTAAATCTCAAGTAACAACCTATCAACTAGTAGGACCTGTAGCATTATGGTAGAACTACCTTTGTGATATTGAAAGGTATCAACCTTTAAATCTACCTTGGTCCACTTTTGAGATTTAATTCTATAAAAGGTACCTGAATGCAAATTATAAGGATAAAAAATCACTGATTTCATTTCTTAAAAAATATAACAAAGTTATTTTGTCATGTGAGCTATATACATGATGAATAAAATATGATTACAAAGTTAAATCTTGGGCTTAAATATATTCTAATGCATGATGTTAACATGAAAAATACAAAAACTTTGGTTGTAGCCATATAATCAACATATAGGGCTGAGGAGAAAGAAAAGTCTCACCAAAAGGCAAGACAAGAATTCAAATCTAACAGGTAACAATCTAAGGATAAGAACCTTTCTTGCATGAATAATAATCTAAAAAAATATAATTCTAACTATATATTTTTAGGAGGAAATAAGAATTTTAGTATATTTTCTAATCATATCAAAAATTTCAAGTCCCATGGACCTTCCAAATATGGTTCTTACAAGAAGGAACAACATCATAACAACCAACATGGACCTACCACAAGTGCTAACACAATTCCTGTAGCATCTTTTAGACCAATTGTGTGCTAGGAATGTGGTGACAATCACTATTAAATAGACTATCCCAAGCTAAAAATAGGTCAAATAATGAATCATAGAGTTTATGTTGCTATTGATAATCATAATGTTGACTTGTAGGCCACTCCTATTGAGACCCTAGGTATAATTAATGGTTTTCCTTTAATTATATTGATTGATTATGGTGAAACAGACTATTTTATATCTCCTTTGTCTACTAAATAATGTAATATTAAACCCATTTTGATGAGATAAGGTTGGGAAGTGGAGTTCGGTACCAAAAAGAAAGTGCCTATTCTTAAATGTTTGGAACAGGCATAATTGGATCTTGGTGTTTTTAAGACCAAGGTAAATTTGTTTCTCACACCTTTAGGGTCTTATGATCTCATCCTTGGGATGGATTGGCTACATGAACATCAAGCCACACTTAATTGTGTGGGTAAAAGAGTGTGATGCACCAATGACCTTGGCCAAATTGTAGAGTTACAAGGCATGCAAGGGTCCATGATATGTAAAAAAAAATTCATCCTTATAGTTGAAAAGAACTATTAAGAAGGGTTTCAAGTTCTATATAGTCCAAATAAAGGAAATATATAATTAAAAAGAGTTGGAACATGTCGAGTTTCCTCTACTAAGTGAGTTTATGGATGTCTTTCCTAAAAATATTCATGGGTTTCCACCCAAGCAAAATTTTGATTTACCATTGACATCATACCTAGATATACCCTTACATCTAAGGCACCTTACCACATGAATGTCATTGATATACAAGAATTAGAAGTTCAACTATAATAAATTTTAGACAATAGAATCATATGGCCAAGTGTGTCTCCTTGGGGTACTCCAATAGTCTTTATGAAGGACATTACTCTAAGGCTTTACATTGATTACCACATGTTGAATAAGGTAAAAATAAAAAGCCACTACCTTGTGCCAAGAATTGATGATTTGTTTGACCAAATAAAGGATGTTTTAGTATTTTTTAAGATTGACATGAGGTATAGTTACCATGAACTACACATCAAGGAAGAAGACATTCAAAAAACTACCTTTAGAACCCAATATGGACACTATAAATTCACAATTTTGCCTTTCAGCTTAACCAATGCACCCACAGCCTTCATGAACTTTATGAAAAACATATTTAGAGATTACTTAGATAAGTTTGTGTTAGTTTTCCTTGATGATATTTTAATTTAATCCAAATATGAGGTTGAACATGATCAACACCTCCGTCTAGTCTTGTAAAGACTAAAACAACATAAGCTTTATGAAAAATTGTCCAAATGTGTGTTTTATGAATATAAGATTCATTACTTAGGACACATTATTTATAAATAAGGAATTTATGTTGACCCTATGAAAATTAAAGCTATCTAAGATTGGCCTAATATTTTTAATGTGCATAAAGTGTGAAGCTTCATGGGGTTGGTTGGTTATTACCGACGCTTTGTTGAAATTTTTTCTAGTGTGGCATATCCCATCAATTCCTTGCAATGCAAATGAAATAAGTTCGCATGGACTCCTTAGTATGAGGAAGCTTTTTTTAAGTTGAAGGGACAGCTTACTACATCTCCTATTTTGATCATACTAGACCCAAATGGTAACTTTGAAGTTTGGGATGATGCTTCCAAAGAAGGATATCAAGGTATCTTGACTCAAGATGGCAAGGTTATGGCTTATGAGTCATGTAAATTAAAAGAGTATGAAAATAATTATCCTATGCATGACATGGACATAACTGTCATTGTCCATACACTCAAGTAATGGAAACATTTCCTGTTGGGGAATCCTTTTCAAGTAAAATTTGATCATATAAGCCTATAATATTTGTTCTCTCAAGAAGACATAAATGCATGCTAGCACAGGTGGCTAGAATTTTTTATCAATTTTGACATGAATATATCATATGTTAAAGGCAAAGAGAACCATGTGGTTGATGCATTTAGTAGATGCACATAACTTGTTGCCTTGTCAGTGTTATAAGGAAATTTTAGAAGTGTTATTTTGGAATAGTAGCTTGTTGATGTATTGTACCATGAAGTAAGAGTAGGACTGGCTAACGAGCCTATAGCAAAAAGATTTACCAAATTTTTTGTTATAAAAGATGTCCTGATTAGGAATAAAGGAAAAATGTATATCCCTAGGATGGGTGACTTGAGAAATTTTATACTTAATGAAGTGCATACACCACCTTACTATGTTCATCTAGGTGTTACAAAAATGATGCATGAGCTAAAAAAAACTCTATTTTTGGCCTAGGATGAAACATGATGTCACTTAATTTGTAGAAAAATGCTTGGAATTCTAGTGGGTTAAGGCTAAGCATTACCATTTAGGAGGGATATTGTACCCTCATGATATTCTAAAAGATAAGTGGGTTTTAGTCTCACCTGATTTCATTACAGATTTCATTACAAGGCTACCAAAATCATGCAACAAACATGATATAATCCTAGTAGTTATTGATTAAGGAACTAAACTTGGCCACTTCATTGCTAGAAATCTAACAAATGATGCATTCATATTTGAAAAATGCTTTGTGAAGGAAGTTTTAAGACTCCATGGTATACCTAAAGTTATCATATTAGACAAAGATAAATTATTTACTTCAAGGTTTTGGTGTAATTTAACTACATCTTGTGGAATAAAGCTAAATTTTAGCTCTTCATATTATCTAGAAATAGATGGGCAAACATAATGACTCAACTAAATGATTGAAGAAATGTTGTGCATATAATAGATTAACAAAAAAAATGGGAGGATTATCTTTATTGGGTTGAATTTGCATATAATAATTCCTACCATTTGGCTGTTAATGTGGATCCATTTGAAGCCTTATTTGGATGCAAGTTTATAACACCTATTAGTTGTGACAACTTAGAAAATAGGGTTGTTAATGGGCCTCATTTACTACTAGAATATGATAGGCATAAGGAAATAATAAGGTATAATTTTAAAATAGCTTTAGATAGGAAGAAAAGCTATCCAGACCTTAAGAGAACTCCATGGGAATTCATCACAGGGGAAAAAGTTTTTATGCCCATTAGACCATATAAAAGTTTTATTAAATTTGGCAAGGCTTCTAGTTAGCACCACATTTTATTG
>JARHVA010001215.1:157500-182500 GCA_037957365.1 Torreya grandis
TTTAACATAGTTAGCTACAAACATAAAAATTGTGCAAGCGTAGAATTAATTATGGTTGCTAATTTTTGAGTGCTTGTTTAAATTATATGGCATGTATTATGATTTGAACCCATGAATAAAATAAATGATAAATTAAGAAAATTAAGGCTATCCTTCTTGATTAAACCAATCCTTTAACTTAACCATCCTTCAATAGGACTGAAACCCATTGAGGAGAGTGAGGTATTGACCTAGTGTTAAGGACCTAGAAAGGATCCTATGAGGAAGTACGAGTTCCACTTATGGTGATTAGGACATATCAATGTATGCATACACTGATATGCCCCAAATTTTATAATCCTTCTAAAAAACAAATAGCTTCCTAATAGTCCTTTTGTATGTGTTTACCTCTAGCAAATTGCCTCATTTCCCCTCCTTCAGTTCCAATAACGTATGCATATTCTACATCAAATGTTTCATTACATTATCAAGTCTTGTAAGTGGACTTAACACGTGTCCAAAGTATACTCTGATATATGGTTCTAATTTTTTTGGTTGTTACAGTTTTATATATATATATATATATATATATATATATATATATATATATATATATATATATATATATATATATTATTTTGAAAATATATCACACTAAATAACTTAAGCCAAACTCTTGGATGCGTATAATTTTGGGGACTATACACTTTGTAATAAAGGTGGACAATTTGATCAATGCATGTGTCTATCTGGGATGCAAGAATCCAATTTTATATATATATATATATATATATATATATATATATATATATATATATATATATATATATATATATATATATATATATATATATATATATATATATCCATTTTGAAAATATATCACACTAAATAACTTAAGCCAAACTCTTGGATGTGTTTAATTTTGGGGACTATACACTTTGTAATAAAGGTGGACAATTTGATCAATGCATGTGTCTATCTGGGATGCAAGAATCCAATTATATAGAAAATAGGTACAAGTCTAGAACTAGAAATGAAGGATAATGATCATGTTTTAGATAGTTTTGCATAATAGAGAAGGCATTTTCATCACAGTAGTAATGGTCAAACTAATATATAATCATTTTAAGCACAAATAGATAGTCAATGAAAGCCTTTCATTAGTGGGCATGTTTTTAAATAAAAGGTACATCCATGATGGATACTTTTTAGGTGTATAAGACTAGAATACTACATAAACTACATTTTAGTGTCTACATTCCCACCCCCTTAATCTAGTAATGAAATTTCTAGTTTAAAAGAAATAAATAAATATTGACATGTGTATAAAACACCTTGTCTTCATGTGAGCCTAAATTGAGTGTTTTTATACTAATTGACATGCATCCAAGATGATGTTATAGTATATAATCTATGGATGGAATTTGAAATTAAAAGAATTTGAAATGCTTGAAAGTATAAAGAGTAAGGTTAGGAGTACACGTGTGTTTATGTAGCCATGTTATTTTTTTAAATTTGATTAAAAAGGATGCCTCATTATGAAGCATTGAACATGGATTTATAAAAAATTTGAACCTATAGGTGAATTTTTGTGTATATGTGTGTGTGCATACACACGCATGCACATGTGTGTGTGTGTGTGTGTGTGTGTGTGTGTGTGTGTGTGTGTGTGTGTGTGTGTGTGTGTGTGTGTGTGTGTGTGTGTGTGTGTGTGTGTGTGTGTGTGTGTGTGTGTGTGTGTGTGAGTGATAACACATGCCACCAACCTTTATTTAAATTTTATTTTCAACATGTCTATTGATATTGTTTATTATCAATCATGCAACCCAAATATGTGCACGATTTGCTGAGTGTAAGTGATTAAATCAACTCATAAAACATATCTGGTGAGGGTAGATTATCAAGTCAAATTCAACCTATAATTATAGTAAAGTTAGATGATTTAATCAAGTCAAACTTATAATACTGGTACTATTGAGAGATTTTATCAACTTAATATTCCAAAATTGAACCAACTACTACAGTAGATAGGCTCAATGATAGTCGATAAAATTATTGGAAATTTATAAATGATTTCTTTTTATAATTTTAGGTTCCCATTAAATGGTATACTCACCTCATATATGTATCAAGATGAAATCTAAGTATACTAATAATATCAATGTATATAATTATGCCACAAATTTGCATCTAAATCATATACTATGAAATATGGTGAATCTAAAATCAGTACAATTATGCAGGACATGTTTCTAGGAAATGCCGCCATTGAATCTACACAATCTTAGAATTGATTTTAAATGTGGATAACATGTTTACATAACATTCCCACACTAAATCTGAGACTGTGAAAGTGTGGAATCCATGCCTCTATATCATGCCCCCACTGACACCCCTTCTTTGAGGTGAGGGGAAGTAGAATCTAGTAGTCTCTTAACTTCAAAAGGATAAGCTAATTATATAAGTTGTGTATGTATCATTTAATATAGAGGTAACATGTCTAGGTATATATAACAGTGAGGTATATAGTATGATATGACATTAAGTACTAATATGCATGATGCATATCATGACAACATCTAGAGAGTAAAGTACAAGCTCATCTCAGCAAGTAATCAAGCACATACACAAGAGCACTAAAAATAAAATCAACAATAAATGGTCTAAGGATACCTCATATAGGGTGCATATTCAAATGTCACACAATTTAATGGACATGACTTAGTCAAATGTCCATAAAGTATTTAATGACATATCTAAATGTCCACATACCACAAATAATGGCATGTTTAAATGTCAAAATGGAAATCAGAGGCATAGGGGCCACAATAAATGGATCATATTAAAATGCTATAATGGAAATTTAAACTAAGAAAATAGCAATAAATGAAAATAAGTAACCAACATGAATATAGCATAATAATTCCTAAACATACGTGCTCTCAAGAAATGTTAACTACATAACATATCATGTATACTCTGAAAGGTGTAAGCATGTATAGAGGAATGTGTAAGTATATATAAGCTCAAGCATTATAATGTAAAGTGATCATATAATAGTGTAACATTGGTGTATTGTGATCAAACTTGTAAATGCTCTCAATGTACTTAAGAAATGATCAGAGGTAAATCCCAACATTTGTATGTATGTACATCATGTAGATGGGTATTCCCTTATGACACTCAAATGAAGTGTGAAACACGTGTATATTTAATGTAATGATATGTTATCTACTAATATGGATAAAATAACACATGCATATGAAATGTTATAACTAGAAGTATGTTGAAAAAATTTAGTGATTTTTAATTATTTGAATGTTTTCATATTTTTAGAATTTTTATTTTAGAATTTTTTGGAAAAGGCAAAGTATATCCAATTATCCCATATAAGGGATGCTCATATCAAAGTTATATGAACATTAGATATGCTATATTAAACTAGTGGTAATATTAAGGAGAATGTATGGGTGTAATATCTAGTGTTCCAGGCTTTGTAATGTTTTGTGTATGTGCCATAGGACTTTCTAGTCTCAAAGATGTAGTATAAGGAGTAAGTGTTATTAGAATGCATCATTTTGTTCTCTATAGTGCATCTTAAGTATAAATAATAGGAACGCATTTATATGCTCTATATAATTGAGTATGATGTGTATTAATAGATGAAGATTCCATGGAAACATCTGTGTTTATCTAATGTAATGGGATCTCAAGTATGGGCCACCCAGGAAATGGTATTGCTTGTTGCTTACCCTTTCACAGAGGATTAAACATAGTAGGTTTGATAATTATTTGTCTTGAAATGAACTTCCATTGTTAAAGTGTATGTTCATAAATAATTATGGAAACTATCATTTCTCTATTGGTATGAATGTGTTTCATATGCCCATGCACTGTGGAAGGTATTGCATCAAGTTTAACTATGTAGTTTCAAATACTTTACTTTTATTCATGCAATATGTTATAAATATTATATTTGCTTATATGGGAAATTATCACTAGTTTTTTATTTGATTTGATGTATTGATAACTGAGTTAATAAACATATATAATGGAATCTAGTTGGGAATAAAAATTCTCTACTATAATGATCATGTGGTATTTGGGTTTATGATTTCAATTTTAACACTATAACATATGTATCTATTGGAGTATCAATTTTATCTCTCCAATCTATGTTTTTTCATGTTAGTTTCAGTACCCATTTTTTTTGTAGATATGAAATTAGGATCTATCATATTTGGATTAATACCCTCTCCATGTGTCCCTCTAGCAAAATATCAATCAACCAATGGTTTCTTAGTATGATTAGTGTGGGAGAGATTGGTATTTGTATAGGGTACAATAGGATAAGGAGTTATTTTATTTGTTGACTTATATGAAGTTTGATAGACCATGCATTATTGAAAAGGAGAAGAATGGGATCACTCGTCCCTCTTATAATGACTTCTAGAAGTTGGGGAAAGAGACCTTGTTATCTATTTCTTAAATGTAATAACTCCATTATCTATAAGTTGTTTAAGCTTTTATTTTAGACAAAAATAATCATTATGTCTATGCCCATTAATATCATGGTAAGTGCAAAAGGGGTGTCCTTTAACCTTTTAAAAACTATGTGGCAGATGGTAGTAATTTGGAGGAAAAGTAATCAACTAATTATCCAATAGTGTATGCAATATGTCATGTCATCTATCTCTCAACCAATCAAACTGAATTGCTTGACTCTTTGTAGAGGTATATGTTTTAAATATAGGAGGTATTAGTTATGTGGAATCCTTTCCTATGTGTACAATCATTACTATGTGTTCCTTGGTATGCATAGTTGATTTAGAATAAGGTATTTGAGGTGGATCATGACTCTTCTTCTTCTTTTTTTTTACATGTCAGGAATTATTTCTACCATGTTTTCCTTTAGGTGAATCAACATGTGATTCTGTATTGGTATTTATTAGGTCACATGCATATTTATGCACGTCCCAATATAAAGTCTCAAAATAATTAAAGGTATTGTGTAATACCATTTATCTAAGTCGAGAAAGAAGACCCCTATTAAACATGAATTATACATCAGAATTCGAGGGGGTGTAGTTCAAGGAATAGAAAATATCTTTGAATTGAATATTGTAGTCTTGAATAGGTTCATCCTCATTTTGATTTAGGTTTATCAAATATTCCAATGGTAGCTTGGATAGTTTATGTTTATGAAAATGCAATAAAAATACATCCTAAATACTTTGAATATTGATATGGACCCATTTAGGAAGATATGACACCAACTAAGAGGATATAAACAATTGAAATTAAATAAATTTTTAATGGAATTGTAGCATTTTATATATCAAAGCCATGATATATCCTTACCATTATCATGTCATTAATAGCATTGGTGAGAAACTATGACCATCCATAATATCTTATTTTGTCAAAGCCTTGTCTATAAACACCATAACCATGGAAATGCTAACACTACTAAAAGATTAAAAGTAAATAATAAAAAAATGTAAAAGAGAATATATCTTTAATTAAGGTTATAATGTACTCATAATCATCTAATTTTAATCATTTTAGATAGGCACAGAGTTATTTTATTCATTCTCCAAACATATCATTTAACATATGAGCATATAAAATGACAACTCTAACAACTTTAATTTTTAGTTGAAAAAAATTCTTTTAAATGACTCAAAAAATATATTAAAAATAAGAAATACATACAATCAAAACTCCAACCATAGAAAGGGAGGGGTGAGTGATATTACCATAACACACATGGGAGTAAATTAGAAGGCATATTTGTTCATTGAAATAGAAACATAGTCAATAAAATAATAACACATCCAAACCCTCAAATCAACACAAAGTTTGTAGGAAATAATTTAACCTATATAATGGTATTGGAAAAAAATAAAAAGTTTAAAAAAATAAAAGTGTTTTAGTTGAATAATCTCATAACATGATCATAGGTTTAAAGATTCAAAATAATGTAAATAATTAAACAATATAAGTTCAAATACCAACATTTAATTAGTAGCACAATAAAAACCTCATGACGTACATAAAGTTCGTACAATAATATTCATATAAATATGCCTCATCTTAAATTTCATTAGATGATGAAATGAGCCTTCACTCTCTCTTTCATTTTTTGTCATAGATTCTAAAAAAAATGAGTCAAATCACAACTTACAGGTAAGGCATATTACATTTGCAATTAAGGATACATTTAGAGGAGAACAATTTTGAAAATGATTGAACAATCACCATATATAAAAAACATTTAGTTACTTTAAAAAATATGTGCAATGAGAGCATGTAAGAAGGTGCACTCAATAATGAAAAGTGTTTGGTTAGAGTATGGGAAGCGTTGGTGCATATATCAGAGCTTAATGGCATGAAATGTCTTATGAATATTGAGGAAATGAAATTGATAGATCTTACCTTTATAATCAAGAATAAATTTGAACATACTTTGAAAAGTTATAAACCATAAAATAATTATGAAATAGGCTATAATTTCATCCTTGTAAAAATAAGTAAAAAATAAACATGTGAGGAAAACCTAAATCTAAAACATTCCCTATACATTCACATTCATTTAACTGGGATTGAAAATAATAATGAGAAAAATAAACCAACACCAAATATAACATAGACATTTCAAATGTTATGGAAAAATAAACCAGAAGGAAATAATTTGTCATGAAAGGAAGGAAGAAAGGAAGAAGGGGATTCATGCAGTCCTCATATTAACTGCAAGGTCCAAAAACCACTAAAGCACTAGGTCATAAGATAGTTTTTTAAAACCCCAAAACAAAAAGGAATAATGTTAATAAAATAACCGTCCTTCCAACGAAAATATGGGGAAAAGGAGGTCTCTATATTCTTATTCATGGTGATTAATCTATTACATTTTTTTTTCCAAAGGATGAAGTTAAATAATTTGTGTGTCCACAATATCGATGCCCCTAGTTTGGCCAATTGTTGGCTATGGCTCTAAAGGCCAATTAGGAAACTTCTTAAATTAGGACAAAATAGAAGAAAAAAGGTCTCGATGTAAACCAAATGGAGATGGTGCATTATAGGGAAAAGGTGAGGAATATGGGTGAGTGGATAGGGGAGGCATACTAGAGTAATGCAGGTGGGTGGAAGGAAGAGGCATACCAAGGGTACCTTAAAATACAACAATAAATTTGTTAACTAATTCACAGTTACCTTGTATTCTATTAAAAACCTAGTAAAAATTTATAAATTATAAAAAAATAAGGAATTAAAAATGTTTACATGTTATAAAAAATAATAATTTGTTTTATTATTGGTAAAGGGGAGCTTTTTGAAAGTGGCTCTACTCTTTTACAATGGAGAGATAAATAAAAAAAATGAAAACCCCATGATTTTCTTCTTCCAATGAAAAATGAAATTGACTACAAACATGGTGTGATTACGTTGTGAAAACATTGAAGAACCTCAAGAGACATAAAAATATACCCTTCTAAACTTTTTTTTTTGGGATCTAAGGGTCATATTAAGAGATTCCCAATTCTTCCTTCCTTTTACTCTCCTCTTGTTTCACATCACAGTCCAATCTCCACCTTCCCAAAGAATCAACTGGTTTATGGGTCTTCAAACTCTCAAATGAATGTGAAACATCATCTAATACAACTCCATCTAGCTCAGATTTATTTTCTTCCATGTGTCCTAAAGATTATATTCCTTTCTTCTCCTCTCCAAATTTCACTTCTTCATGGATCTCATTTCTTTGAATATTTAAAGCTGTATCTTCATCTTCACACTCAGAACCATTTATGGCCTCTACCGAGAAATGATCAGGAAGGGCATCCTTCCATCAAAAGGTACACATCTTTTTCTAGAATTTTAATTAATAAAATTAAACAATAAAAATTTTTAATTTATTTTTCAATTTTACTCTGTTTTTTGTATTTTCCCTATTTATTTTTTTTAATAAGTTAGCCTAATTTATCAAAATTTTCATAATTTTTTAATTTTTTTTATTAATTTAACCTTTTTCTAAACTTACCTAGCAATTTTTGAAAATTTCTCTAATTTCCTTAAAACAATTTAATATTTTAAATTTACCTTAATTTGACTAATTTGTTTTCAATTTTTATGAATTTTAACTAAGTTAATATAATTTCTGAAATTTGTTGTAAATTATGTTTATTTTTATTTTAAATTTACTTAAAATACCTTTTTTCTTTTAATTTTCCCTAAATTGTCCTTTTTTTAATTCATTCTAATTTTCTTAAATTTTCCCTAAATTTGACCCTAAAATGATAATTCTTTTAAATTTTTAAAAAAATATTAATCTCTCTAATTTATTCTATTTTTTTATATTTTCCTAAGTTTTTCTATTAAAAAATTCCTAAATTACAGTAATTTATCCTAAATTTGAGAAAAATTTCCTTTATTTTCTATAGTTTGCCTTAAATTAACTTTTATTACCACATTTTTTGACTTTTTGATATATATATATATATATATATATATATATATATATATATATATATATATATATATATATAATTTTTCTAATTCTTCTTATATTGTCTTAATTTTTATTTATTTTTAATTTTTTTAATTTTATTAAAAATAAGAATTTGGAATATGGTGATAACTTGTTTATAATTATGGAGTGTTCTTATATACACCAAGGAGATAATGAATATGAATGATACTAAAAATGGTGGTAGATCGCTTATAAATATGGAGTGTTCTTATACACATTAAGGAGATGATGAATATGAATGATATCAAATATTTGATCTAGTCAATAGATAAATATAAAGATAAGAGGAAAGTATGGATAAAATTCAAATATGTAATATTAAATTTATATATTTACAATATGTTCCTACCAAACATATATTAAAGAACAGAAAATAATTTCATTTCTTAATACCTCATTAAAATATACAAATTTTTTTGATTCATAACAACAATTATAATAACTCAACATAAATAACCCTAACACTATTCAATTTAAAAAAAAAATCTTATCAAAACCAAAATATTAAAAAAAAATTACGACGAACAAAAAAAGAGGGGTTAATATTCGATCCTTGGGCACTATAGACTTCAAGAATAACCAATTGAAAGTAAATGATTTTGTAATGGAATTGTAGCATTTTCTATGTCAAAGCCCTAATATATTCTTACCATTGTCATGCCTTTGATAGTACTGGTGAACAACAATGACCATCGAAAATATCATTCTCAATTGCTCGAAGTAGAGTCAACTTGGTAACTACTTGATGTTTAATCCTATATTGTTTTCGGGAAACATGATGATAATGTTTTCTTTTGTCAAAGCGCAGTCCATAATCACCATAATAATGGAAATACTAACACTACCCAAAAAAGGAAAAATATTAAAGATAGAACATATAAAAGATAATATAGCTTTCTTTAACCGTTGAACTTGAATGTTTTTTAATTCGTTCTCCAAGAATATCATTTGACATATGCACATTGAAGAAGGACAAAGTGTGTTGGTTTTCTTTAAGAACCTTATTCTTGTAGTTGAAACGAAATTTCTTTCAAATGACCGATGAAATGCATGCAAGCAAAACTTCAGCCATAGAAACGCAGGTGTGAGTGATATTGCCCTAACATATACGAGAGTAAATGAGAAAGTAGGGTTGTTCATTGAAATAGAAACACTGTTATTAAAATAGTAGCCTTCTAAACTCTCAAATAAATAAAGAATTGATGGAAAACACTATTTATATAAATAAATTAGAATAAAATTAAAGGTTTAGAAAAATAATTTTTTTAAATTGAATAGTTTTTCTAATATGATTATAAGTTTAGATATTTATCATAATATTAAAATAATGTAAATAATTCAATAATACAACTTCAACAAAAAATAATATTATTAAATTAATTAATCATTTAATAAAAAGGTTGTAATTTATGTAGAGTTTTCGTAATAACATCCATAAAAGTGTATATTATTTTAAATTCTATTAATTGATGAGATTATTTTTCATTCACTTTTTATTTTTCGAAATAGTTTTTGAAAAATAATGAAGCAAATCATAGCTTAAAAGTAATACATGACTATAGTTTTAAGTCATGTATATCTTTGGAAAATGATAGTTTTAAAAATGATTGAACAAATAACCATAAATATAAACTATTTAGTCAAGGCAAAAAAGATGTACAATCGGAGCATGTAAGAACATGCACACAATAATCAGAGATGTTTAGGTAATTGATGGGAAGGGTTTGAGCATATGGCAGTGCTTAATAGGTCAAAATTTCTTATTAGCATTGGGGAAAAGGAATTGAGAAATCTTACCTCTGAAGGCAGGAATAACTATAAACCTATTGAAAAAAGTTACAAACCAAAATTTGGTTACAGAATAAATTACGTATGATATCATTTTGTCCGTACAAAATTAGGTAGAAAAAAATTATATGAAGAAAGGCTAAATTTAAAATTTTCGTATGCATTCACATTCAATTATCCGAGCTTGAAAATGCGAATGAGCTAAAAAAAACTAATTTCAAAGATAACATAGACATTATAAATGCCGTAGAAAACTAAACCACAAGAAAATAATTCACCATTGAAGAAAGGAAGAAAGGGATTATAGAATTCTTCATCTTAATTGCATGGTCCAAAAACCATTAAAATACCACGACAAACTAATTTTTTAAAACTCTAAAACAACATGACATAATGTTAAGAAAATAATCTCCCTTCCAATGAAACATGGGAAAAAGAGGTCTCTATATTCTTCTTCATGGTGATTAATCTACTGTGTTTTGTGCTGCGAAAGGATGGAGATGAACAATTTGTGCATCCACAACATCATAGATGCCTTTTTTTGGGGCAAAATTTTGATTGTGGCTGTACATTTTAATGTAATTTTTTACGAGATGAAAAAAGCGTTTATACAAGAAAATGAAGTAATGTCAACAAAATTTATACTAATATTAAGAAGAGCATAACAAAAGAAGGGACAAATTGATTACTATCCTATTACATAATTAAAAATAAAAAGATTTTACCACCATACATTAGCCCTTATAATAAATTTTGAGAAAATAACAAAATTATAAAAACATTAAAATGTAACAAAAAAATAAAAAATCTTAAGATATTAAAAATAGATATATATATTTATCACATCTATCCAAAAATTATATAAAAAATTTAAAATGAAAACTATATATATATATATACCATTCTAACAGGTCCAAAGCAATTTAGCTTGAAATATCATAATTTACTACGTAGTGAATATAAATTATTCTAGTTTAGTTAATATAGACTATGGATTTGTTGATTGGTAGTGTGATTATAAATTAATTTTACCCATGACAGCGTATCTTTTTATTTAAAAAAGATGTGGGAGAGAGCTCAAGCCATTTGTTAATCCTTTTCTCTATTTCGACGTAATTATGACATTGTACGTCAAAACAACTTTAGATGGTTTGACGTCAGCTATCTAATTATGACATTAAAAAGGAGCACTGTTTGTTTTGTTATAATTTTTCAAATCATCACATCCAAATCATTTTTAAATAACGTAGTGGAAATCACACTCAGCAACATCGTCTTGCAAATAAGAGAGGGGGAGCTTCATAAATTTTAATTCAAACATCTCTAGCTGATTATTATGCATTAATTGATACTTCTCGCATTGTCAAGTCCGCCTCAAAAAACTATTAATATAATTTAGGTCGTCGACAACAAGAAATAATAATAGATGTAAAAAAAAAATGAAACAAATTCAGCTGGATAAGTATTTAAAAAAAATATGGTGAGGTTGACGAAACTCATTTTAATTTCATTGAATTGAAAATAGATTATTAGGTTGACAGAGATTTCAATAGTCACGGACGCTTGTAATATTAAATATATATTTAAATTTTAGAAGAGATAAAAACGTATATTTGGTATACACGTGAATGTAAGGAGTGGTGGCTAATGGCTATATATGCCCTATTGCAGTTAGGTCGAATTCGATGGAGGTGGAGGTGTCTTGAAAGCAGGATTGTCATGTGGAATGAGTAGAGGGCGACTATGTACGTCATCACTGCATATATATAGCCAGCCGGGCTTTGTCCGCAATTGTTGACGTACGTACGCCTCCTGCCTCTGCCACACGGTGGCTGGCCATCGGAAAACCGGTGGGGTTAACGAAACCACTAGGTGAAAATGAAAATTTATCAGGCAAAACAAACAGAAACGACAAATGCCATTCTATTCTAATGCAACGTCTTGATGTATACCCCCCTCTCCTCTCTTTCTCTCTATCTCTCTTTCTTTTTCTCTTCCGCCTCTGCCTCTGCCTCTCTCTGCTCCTCTCTCGCACTATTTTTCACTGCTGGTTTGGTTTGGTTTGGTATTTGATTTCTGTCGTGCCGTTATTGTTTTAAAATCTGTAATTGTAGTTCCGGCCGAGCGGCATCCCCGCGGTCTACAGACCCACTTGTGGGGGAGCGAATATTGGGAAAATAAATTAAAGAAGATAATGAATGGGGGACAGTTAAAAAAAACACGAAGAGATTTGGGGTTTGAGGTTTGAGGTTTGGGGGGGTTTGTTATTGTGCATATTTTTCGGTTCGCCGCTGCGTGGGTGGCCGTTCGAATTCTGCTGCGCCGATTGCCGTGAAATAGAATAGAATAGAGCATGTGCATGTTGTGTCGAATATCAAATCTAGCGAGAGGCCGCGGATTAGTGTGAATGAGGCGGCGGGCGATCGTTATTTGGATGAAATGAGGGAATTCGTGGGATGAATCTTGGAGGCCGATTGAGCTCGCATCGAATAATTGAATCGGATTTTATGACAAGGGAAGAGTAGATTCAACTCGCTCACCTCGCTGTTTTGTCTCTGGATCCAGCTCACGAATGTCTAACTTAACATCGGCGTCGGGAGAAGCCAGCATCTCGTCTGATACTAGAGGAGATGTAAACAACATGGCGGTGCAGCCAATACCCAACAACAGTACCAATACTATTTCTACTCAGCAGCAGAAAAGAAAGCGGAGCCTTCCAGGAACTCCAGGCAAGGACACACACACACATACACACATAAATCCTTTTGTCTCCATAAATGGTCGGATGCTTTTTCCGATGTGCCTTCTTCTGTACTCGTCTATAATTTGTGACTTAACCCGCAAGATTCTCCGCATAGTCCCGTATGTTTTGTTTGCTGGTCATTTCACATTAAGCCTTAGATTCTCCCCTACTGTTCGCCTGTGATTAGGGTTTCGTTTCTCGGGACAAAGCTTTTATATGAGTTCTTGTAAAAAATTTGCTTTTTTGGTTGATTTTGCAGACCCAGATGCGGAAGTAATAGCGCTGTCGCCCAAGACTCTGATGACCACAAACAGATTCATCTGCGAAATCTGCAACAAGGGTTTCCAGAGAGACCAGAATCTGCAGCTGCACAGGCGAGGGCACAACTTGCCGTGGAAATTGAAGCAGAGAAGCAGCAAGGAAATCAGGAAGAGAGTTTACATATGTCCGGAGGAGAGCTGCGTGCATCACGATCCGGCGAGGGCTCTCGGAGACCTCACCGGCGTCAAGAAGCACTTCTGTAGAAAGCACGGAGAGAAAAAATGGAAGTGCGATAAGTGCTCCAAACGCTATGCCGTCCAGTCGGATTGGAAGGCCCATTCCAAGACTTGCGGCACTCGGGAGTACAGATGCGACTGTGGGACACTCTTCTCCAGGTATATAATTCACACCATTTTTTCAGCTCCATCATTTTAATGGAATATATTCCCAAGTTTTTATTTATGGATTTGGACTGTGGATGTTTGAAAGTCTATGGTGCATTTAATTGAGAGTCCACGGTCATTAAATGCTGTTCGTAGGCACGTTATCATGAGGTTTTTACGTGGCAGGCTCTACCAATGCACGCAAATTCAAAGAATTTGCAGGAATATTTGACACTAGGAATATATGCACAGTGTGAACAGTTGTTGGGGGCATGAATTTTGTTTTATCGACTGATTAGAACTGAACGACTACGCCTGAAGAATTTGATTTAATGGAGGGATGCTAAAATTAGGCAGGGTGGGCTTTAAATAGCAAGATCTTCTTCTTCAAGCGTTTTAATGCAACGTTTTGTTTGTGTGTCCACAGGAGGGACAGCTTTATCACCCACCGAGCATTCTGCGATGCCTTGGCTGAAGAGAGCGCAAGAATGTCGGCGGGAATAACCGTCGTTGGCGGCCATGTGCCCGAAAGCAATCCCCTCGGCGGCTTACCAGGAGCCGGAGTAGCGAGCGGTCATATGTCTATACTGAGAGGAGCTTCGGCTTCAGCTGCTTCGTCGCCCTCGCCTCAATTCTCCTTCGCCGCCATGAGACCCTCTTCGCGTGTGTGCGACAGCAACTTGTCTCTTGTGAATCCCTCCAGATGGGAACACAACAACGGCGGAGGAGGTGGTTCCAGACCTCGGCTCCCGTTGTGGCTAGGCAACAACTCTGAACTGTTGGGGCCACCGAATTCCCAGCAGCTTCATATGACCGGGGGCCATCAATTCGGTTCAATGGACGTCAATCCCTTTACACAGTCGCCCAAAAGCATGCAAAGTATGCTTGGACTGTCAGAATATGATGATTCTCAGGCCGGGAAAGGCGCTAATTTATCGGCGCTGCTGCCAAATCCCGGGTCTCTTTATTCAAACATGTTGACGAATGCCGCGGATCATTTCGGGGTGGCAAACTGGGCAGCAGATCGAACGGGATCGACTCAGCCTCATGCCCAGGCCGCCGCACGCCTTGCTTTATCAACTTCATCAGCCTCATTGACGACCACTACCTCTAATAATATCAACACAGACACCAGCAGCCTATACAGCAGCAATAATGACAGCGTCCCCCACCACCACCACCACCACCACCAGCAACAGCAACAGCAACAGCAACAGCAGCAGAATCCCTATATGTCAGCCACCGCTTTGCTTCAGAAAGCCGCACAGATGGGTGCAACGGCGGGGAGCCCGCCGATGTTTGCAGCGTTCGGCATGGCCGGTTCAGACACAGCCGCCCATCATATGGGCCTGGGTTTATCCTGGCAAGACTCTGCTAATCAAGATCGTTTATCCGGCATGGTTTCGGGACTGGAGGCGCACCACGGTTCGAATCCCTTCCGACCCATGGACTCCATGACTTCACCTCAATCTATGAACTTCAGACCCTCGGAACAAGCTGGCCTACACGATTTGATGAACTCCATATCTGCTGCAGCAGGAGGCGGCGGTGGATTCTTTGGAGGTGCTCTAAACGGCCTACAGTTCGGGGCAGATTCTAGTTACGGAAGAATGATGAATCTTAACGCTTCTTCTGATACCAATCAACAATCATCAGTACGGCACTCTCCGATGGGTGTTGGGGGACTTCAAAACCAACCTCAACAGATGCTGCAGAGAAGAATGGGTTCCAGTCCTAATATGTTGGGATTGGGAAACCTTAAAGACGCCGGTGACGGATTAACCAGAGATTTTCTGGGAGTGGGTGGACCTGCAGAAGAGCTCGGAAGGACGCTTAACATCGCTTCTCTCAGCTCAGATTTAGTCTCTTATCACAATAGAGAGAGTTCACATTCGCAGTCAGTGGGTACTGCCAATACTGGTCTCTCTCCACCGAAATCATGGGACGCCTCGTGAAGCCACATTTTCCAAAGGAAAATTGCAATCAATTTTGGTCGCAGTGGCGCTCCGACGGGGATAACTCCATCGCAGAAGAATTCAATATGGTAAGTAAAAAATATCTATTGGCCGATGTTATTCATCATTGGTAGATCCAAAATGTGTTTTATTTTTCCGTAAAAAAAACCTATATTTTATTTTATCAGTTGTAAATTAACATTGGGTATGCAGAAGCTTAGAGTTGAAAAATTCATTTTTGTCTGAGTAATATAATGTAAACCAACTGTAATTTTTCTAAGTTAACTTTGTTGATCTGTAATGCTTGCAAATAATTGCAAAGTAATTTACAGGTCTGTTTTCGCTATAAACCCCTTTCGTTTTGAATGTTTATATGCCCATTTCATCATTTAAAAAGCTCTGGAATGTGTAATTCAACTGATACATTTGTGATAATCGAAAGCCTAAACAACTGGATCGTTCGAAAACTCCGAGTTGACTGAAAGGATGCATTTTTACACTCCCTAAAACCCATTTGATCGTTAGAAATATTTAACGCTAAATTGACGTGGCTAGCCAACTTGTAAGATTGTTACTGGAATCGTCGTCTGCAAATGGCTTGACCGAGTTCTGATTGCATTTGAGAAACGGGTAGCAGATAAAGTTGACGTCCACAAATAGACGATCCATTTGCCCCGGTTAGAACAATATCCTCGTAGGGTAAGTAATTATGAAAAGCAAACGAGAATCTAAGCCAAGATCTAAGCCGCTTAACCACAAAAAAAAGTGGGGGCAACCAAAAATATTCGTATTCGAATTCAGTTCATATTTCTGTGTACCAAACGCTTTGAATGCATTAGCTATTCTTGTACCATGGGTTTTATAGCTCATCTTAGATTCCAATAGGTTGAATTTTTTTTTCAGTTTGTTTCTATAACAAAGTCATCTTTAAGGTAATCCATTCAGCCCAACCCCATAAATATACATTATGGTATATGGTTTTACATGCAACCTGCATGTTGTGTGACTATTAGATCACAACCCAGAGTAACCAATTTCATTGTTTAGAGTTTCAAGTTCATGAGAAATGGGTTTTTATAAATCATGTTTATAATACAAAAATGTTTTTTAAATTAATAAGTTGGGCATATTGTTATAGCGTTGTATCGTAATTTCAAGTTATATAATTTGAATAATTAGAAATTTAAAAATAATATTTCAAAATACCAAATAATGAAAACATTGAAGTTTCTTTTCTTTAATTGTTATTTTTGTCTTGATTGTTTTGAATCAGTACTTTTCCCCTCACAAAAACTATGAGCCATGAATATCAAATAGTTACTTTACTATATAATCTTTTATAAATTATTATTAATAATAGTATTAGTGAAGCGTTCTAATAGTAAATAATAAGATCTAATCTTAACCTTAGTGCATAATTCTGGAGGAGGTGCAGAGAACAATAGTGATTGAAGATCAACTCTGACTTGATTCTTATCCATGGTTTTTCACTTGTGTTTGTTGGGCCTTCGAAACTTGTTTAGCTTTTGAGATATGACTTCTCTTATTTTTTGGAATGATTAATGTTGTACTATATTTTATTTTATTAATAAAAGTACATTTTTCAATAAAAATAATAATAAGATCTATGATATAACAAATATCAATAGTCATTTACATATTGAAGATGTCTTAAAATACCATAAACAAACTTTTATAGATTATATTAGATATGTAATAACAATTTCGAGGTGAAAATGACAACGAAACTATAAATTTTGTATAACATTATTATATAAATTCCGAGACTCTCCCATAATAAATATTTTTATTCTATTTCTATCTAATAATATTTTTCCCTTTTCTCTCTTTCATTCCCAATTCAGTACTGAGTCTAAACATTGAATTTAAAGGCTGGCCTACTCAGATTTTGAGTAGAAAATCTGTACAGAAATATAGAGCAGTCAAAACATTACCTCGAATCTTCAAATAACAGATTTTGGTGACCATAGCTTAAAAAGCTTAGAGATTGAAAATGCATGGTAATGTGAACCGTGACCATATTGTTTTTCTGTGAGGTTGACAAATAAAACAGACAAAATTCCCTCAATATTGTCCACCCTGAATTATTTACCAAATGGCCGGTGACATTAAGGTATATTTAAACAAGCGAGTCACGGACCGACAGAGAATTTTCATAATGTGGAAGTTTACGACAGGATACGTTGGGAACATAACTTAGTTTCTTATTGGATTGTTAAATCAGTCCACAAAAATGTCTACACATTGCTCTACTTTAAATATTCGTTCGTTCCAGATTGAAGCAAATGGAAGCAAGCGCCAAGAATTAGGTATCTTAAACGAATCCAAATCGTGGCCAATACTTCACACATGGCCGTTCACGTGAACAGACCTGTCCACATCTCTAACTCATACTGAACCTCCCAAAAACAAAATGTATTTCAGATCCGTCGAGGCTTATATTTCTATGAATGCCAAGGCAGCCTAAAGGCTTCATTCAGCTTGGGGGACTAATAATTTTACTGGATCATTTTCCCCCAATACCTGGCATAACATAACAGACAAACAATATAATGCCAAAGTTCAGGGATAAATTTACAATTCGATAACAAACATTGAAATGAGAAGACCTATCTAAATAGATAGATAAGTTTGATATTAGGGGTTACAATATAACTATAATATAATGGGTGATAAATTTGTAATTCGATGATAAACATTGAAATAAGACGAGTTACGCAAATAGATAAATAAGTTTGATGTTAGGGGTAAAGTTATTAATACAATATAATTATAACATACTGTGTTATACATTTACAATTGGATGACAAACATTGAAATACTAAGAGCTATGCAAACAGATAGATAAGTTTGACGTTAGTGTTTAAATTATTAATATAATACAGCTATAGCATAATGTGTGTGATTGTATTATGAATCATGTTGTTGAGGTGATATAAATTTTAGATATTATAATTTATGTATAATAAAAATTACTTTAATTTATATAAAGATTGGATATTGATATAATTTTATAATTAAATTATATATTATGTAAAGAGTATATATGAATATTTATGTAAAATTTAATATTTGTAAATAAGATTATATAAAAAATAATTTTGACATATGGAAATAATTATTTAAAAATAATATTTTTTAACCGTTATTTTATAAGAAAAATATTATAAATAGTTGTGAAGCTTGCATTCACCATTCTTTTATTTATTAATAAATGTTTGTAATATTTGTATGTTTAGGTGAGTCTTCTTACCTTATAATTGTTACCAATAATATCAGATAAATATCATTTCTATAATAATTACTCAAAAATTATTTGAATCATGACTTAAAAACATCTAAGTATAAAATTTAAAAAATATATATTTTATAATATTTTTTTTTAATAATAAACTTCAACTTAATATATAATTACTAAAATAAGAATATAACAAAAAAAATTAAATATATAAGAAAATCTTAATTTTTTAACCCTAAAAATATTTAAATTGAAAATAAGGTAAGAAAAATAAAATTTAAGTAAGTTTCATCATTTATCTATTATAATTTTCATATATAAAAATAATATTAAATGTACATAAACAATATTTTTTCTTTTAGTTTAATAATATTTTCATAATAAACCTAATAACTCAATATAAATAATTATTTTGTTCAAAATTATTAATCTTTATTTTCGTCATCTAATTTAAACTATTTAAAAGATCCATTTTTTTATTATTCAATTTTGAATATTTTTGTTCATATTAATTGTGTATTCGTTTTAACAAATTTCATTAAAATTGATCTTAACTTAGAGATTTATAATTATTCTTCAACATTGTTTAAATATTAAAATATAATATAAATATATTTGAAAAATTAATTTATATATAATAAATGTAAATAATATTTATCATACTATAAAGTACTTTTCGTTAATACATAATTATATATAAATAATGTGCAATATCAAATTTTAAAAAAAATCTAAAAATCATATATTATAATCAAATTTTATTTTTAAATCTTTAAAAAGACATATTTTATATAAATTAAAAAAAATTAATTCTTAGATCATATATTAATAAAAAAATTAGTTATTTATTTATAAAATTTTAGATGTTTTTATTTTATTGAAATTAAATTAAACTTTTAATTTATTAATATTTTTTTCAAATAAAAATAAAAAATAATTAATATCAATAATATAATTGTTTGAATTATAAATAAGATGTTAACCAAATGTTATAAATTAATATTTATTGAATAAATATATATTAATAATTATTTTGAATTGATTAAATATCTTATTTATATATCTAAAATAATTTATATTTTAATGATATTGATTAAATATCCCTAAAATCTTTAAATTTATTATAATATATTTGGAATAATAAAATTATATTTTTTCATTTAAAATATTAGGTAACCCATATATATATAAAGTTTCCCATTATAGAATGTACCCTTTTATCGTTACACTAACACCTCCTAAATATATAGTGATAATTTTAATAATAATTATACCATTGATATTATTATGGATATAAATGATAAGGTTTTTTAAAACCCTATATGAGGGTATTTAGAGCATATTTATTTTTAAGCTTTAGAAATAAATAAAAAAATTAATAAACGTATGATTTGGTATCATTTTAAGTTATGACATGAATTCTTAAGTTATATTAGGTAGATGTTTATAATATTGTAGTTAAATTGAATATATGTATGATAAAAAAAATTAATATTATTATATAAAGTGAAATTTGTGTTTTAATTTGAATTGAAATTGTATAAAAAATTAATATTTTTTCTTATTTTTTATATTAAAAATTTAAAAAAAAAAAAAAAAAAAGATTTATGTGATATATTTATGGTATAAAAATGATGTGATTTTTTTAAGATAGATATTCATTTTTTATTGGAGTTTTAATCAGTCCAAGACATAATTGAGGGCTCAAATCTTTTAGTGAATTTCTATCATATGTGCCAAATTTACTAAAAACAACCATAATTATCTCAAGAATATCAACAATGATCACAAATGACCCAAAAATATCAACAAATGATCACAACTTACTCGAGAATACAAATAACAACTAAAACGTGTCTAAGAATACCAACAATGGACTACATCCAACCTTCCATACCATACTGAGATTTGAACCTGGGTAGTGCTTGAAGCAACCATGTCACTTTACTGACTCACCCACATCTCATCAATATGACTAGATATTTTCGTTATGCCTTATTATACCTCATTTATATTGGAATTGAGTCGTGACGGCATTGAAATTACGTTTAAATATGGTGTCTCATTAGCATTATATTTTTTCTCACAAATTAAATTTAAACAATCAAAATTTGAGAACTAGTAATTATATAAAGTTACAAAGGAGTCAATAATTATATGAATGAAGTGTTAAATCAATGAATTTATGAAACATTCCACATAATATACCTTCAACTATGTGGAAACATTTATCTTTAGAGTTATACTATACCATGCATCATCCAATGACTTGAACTTTAATTTATATACTTTTGCTCATATTTTTCCTTTCATATATTGTATAATTAAACCAAGCTTTTAGGGATACATGGTTTGAAAATTCTCACATCGAAATTAAATATAAAATTAATATTATTTTATCACTATATTTTTCATAATTATTATTAAAAGTCAATTCTATTAAAATAAATTAATATAAACTCTCTCCATTCAAAAGATATTTTTTTATTTATTTAAAAGACTTCAAAATCTACTAAAATCTAAGTGAAAAATGATTTAAAGACTTTCACATATAAATTAAATATAAAGTTAAACTTAGTATTATTTTATAAATCTTAATATTAATCATTAAAATTTATATTTATTAAAAGAAATTAATAGAAACTATCTCTAATTAAAATATTTTACTTTTGTTCAACAAACTTCAAAAATTATGTAAAAACAATCATTTACGTTTAATATTAATTATTTTCATAACAAATATTTATATAAATGAAAAGAGTAATAAATATGTCACAAAATATTACAAATCCACTTTAAATAAGAAATTGTACATCTTTATTGAAATACAATATAAATAATAAGAAGGTTGAATAATGATTATAAATAATGATAAAAAGCTATAAATCATATTAAAATACAAGATGAAAAAATATTAATAAAATATAAAAATGACAATTTAAAAAAAAAAATTGTACTTATATATATATATATATATATATATATATATATATATATGTACACTTTTAATTTAAAAGAAAAATCTTTTCACATTAAAGTTTTCATTTTTTTGGGAGCCACTTCTCTTAATGACAATTATTCATAAAAATATATGGCATTTTTATTTCCAAAAGTTTCTTCTTTAAAATTATTATTATCCTATTCAACAATATTTTATTTCAAAGTTAAAATATGTATGTGTGGGCACACACCACAAATCACAATTTTTATTATTTAAAATATGAAAAAGAAATTGTATTATATAATACAATTAATGAATTAAAAGAAAAAGTGTAATTTTAATCTAAGACGCATTTGATGAAAAACCATCCCTTATAAAACTAGAGGGGAAGTCCTTATTTTTTTGGAGCTATTTGTGTTAATATAAATATTTCATGAAGTTTTCTAGTATTTTCCTTCTAAAATTCTAATTCTTTAAATCACTATTGATATATTCCAAAATATTTTATTTTAAAATTAAAAAATAAATATAGATTGAAAACTAAAAATATATATACATCACAACAACAAAAACTACATATTATTTTCACTGTAGAATTAAGTGCGGGAAAGTTTGAAAACAAACTATGTATTTATGGTAAAATGACTAAAATTTTATTTGCTTAGAAAATTTTCTTTGAGAGAATTTTGCAAAGTTGCTATGATTTAGAATGAAGATTTGGTAAGGGTGGCTTTGCACTCCACTCATCTTTTCCCTTGATTTTTCCTCCACTCGTCTTTTCTCTCCACTCCTTACCTTTGCTTTTCCCTCTAGTATTCTTCCCTGTTGCCTTTGCTTTTCTCTCCACTCCCTTCCCCTTGCCCTTTTCCCCCCTCCACTTCTTCATCTTTTCCTTGTTTTCCCTTCCAATCCTTTCTTTTGCCTTTGCTTTGCCCTCCACTTATTTTTCTATTTTTCTTGTTGTCTTGGTTGGGTGGTGTAAAAAATTAAAATGAAGTGGAAGGGCATATGGACTCTCTCTCTCTCTCTCTCTCTCTCTCTCTCTCTCTCTCTCTCTTCTATTGTTTTAAAGTTCAAGATTTTTTAGCGTTAGATTTCGTCACTATGAAAAAGATATATGTTCGATGTTAACCCGACCCGATTCGTGATGCAATATACATAAAATGTAGTAGTATATACACTTGAATAAATTACAAACATATAATTATATATTAAAACATACAATAATTTTTTAAATTATATAAATATGAAATTAAGACTATTTTCTAACCTTTTAGTTTTGAAGAGTAATTATAAGGAACCTTTTTAAAATCTGATTAATCAAAACATCTCATCTTTATAAATTGCAATTTTTAAAATTTTATTATTTTTAAAAATAATCAATCTTTTTAAAATAATATCATTATTTATTTTATAATGATTCAATTATTAATTTTTAAAAAAATTTATTGATTGATTTTTTGTTCATCTGTTTCTATTATTTTAGTCATTATTTATTTAATCTATTAACCAGATTCTTTTATACCATGAAGTAAAAACTCCTCTTCTTTTATTATTTTTTATTAGAAAAAACCTCTCAATCTTTAAGGAATATAAATTGTTTCTCAAAAACAAAACTTAAAAAAATTATTTTAAAATTTATCTGAAAGTAAACCACATTAAGCTTGTAGGGGGTTTGAGAAAACCGCATCAGCTCGTTTGTATTGCCATTAGACCACAGTAATCATGTTGTATTTCTTGTTACAACTATAAGTGGTTGATGTCATTCAACGGGGTATCTAACTGCTGAGCATAAATAGCTGGTGCTTTGGTGAATATTCGGTTTGACTGTACCAGTTAACGTTCATGCAGCCACAATTGACCATTGAATTCAATGTGAACGTACCGGCAAGATACGGTTTTCAACCCCAAAAAAGCAAAAGAACAAAGCTAGAACTGTGGTCAAGACCAAGCTATCACAAGAAGAATGTTCATTGAATGAATAGTATTAAGCTTTTAGTCAAAGATCTTATTACCTTCTCTTTGAAAGCAAACAGTCTAGCCCTATTTCTAGCCTATTATAATTCAAACAGAAAGTATCATTTGATTGAATTTCCAATAAATCTGTTAATTTCCAACCACAACAAAATTCTACCAACCAAAACCAATTTGTTTGCTGCTACATAAACCGCTACTTATTTGGGGTATCCAAGTTACAGCAAATAGGTATATAACCTACCCTACGGTTGTATTATATATTCAATTTTAGTTTCATGCTTATTCTTGGGGGAATAAAAAACGATTTTTATTGGGGAATTTTGGATATAATTGTTAATTTTGTTATACTGGCAACCTCACCATAATGCATAGCTCGAAAATTTACTATTCTGTATTTGTAGACTTCTGGTAGACTTTTGTTCAAGAGAGTAACTAATAAATTTTTAGTTTTAAGATTAATTTCTTCGCAATGTAAAAAGGAGTAATGTTTTTCTGAATTTAACTACTAGAAATATGATGAACTGATAAATCTTCAGCTATAAAATAAGTTTGTTTACAGTGTAAAAATAAATAAAGTTTTTCTGAATTCAACTGCATAAAATAATTAATTGATAATTCTTTGACAAAAAATCTATATCCACTAAATTGTTGTCATGGAAGTCTCTTCAAATCCTTGGGGAGTGGATCTGGGGAAAGAGAGAGAGAAAGTTCTAATAATATCTACAGAGCAGGAAATAGCAGACAACCGTTATAAAATGTGTAAGCTCTCCGTTAAAAGTAAATAAATTTTGCAGGAATTTAGCAGTTATTCGTTAGTGTAAGAAACGACCAACTCCACCTTATAACGTACGTACGTATATGTATGGAGCTCTCGTGTCGACTGCCATTAATGGATCTTCCTGAGTTTAATTGCTACCCAAATTGGAAACATTCAAATATATGGGGTTCTCTTCGTTAACGTTTCGACACAACAGTCAGATTTAACGCTATCCGACAAATCCGTGGATGCTCTTTTTTTCTTTATCGATATTATCGAGTCCCAATTGACAGCAAAATATGTGGATGAAAAAAATCAACCTACCAAAGAATTTTGATAACCAATGTTAAAAATACTGGCTGCAAATACTGGACTTTTAGTTGATTGAAGTGGAGTCTTTTATTTTCAAAAGCATTATTGTTAGAAATAT
>JARHVA010001215.1:187500-195000 GCA_037957365.1 Torreya grandis
TAAAATTCTACCATAGTTTCCTCAAGTTTTACAATTTCCCATATTTATCACTATTTTGTCCAGTTTTTTTAAATTTTATTCTAATTTCACTCCAATTTCCTTGATTTTGTCAAAAATACCTTAACATTACTCTAATTTCGCCATGATTTCCCCAAATTTCATTAATTTATATATTTTCCCTTAATTTCTGCATTTTCTCTAATTTCCCCTATTTGTCCCTATTTCTATAAATTCATCAATTTTATCATAATTTTAACCTAATTTCCCCATGTTTCACTTATTTCCTTAATCTTCTTACCATTTTTTCACTAATTTCCCTACTTTTATCAATTTACTCTAATTTATTTAATTTTACCCTAATTTCCCCAAAGATTCACTATTTTTTTTCCCTATTTTTTTAGATTTATTTAATTTCCCCTATATATCACTCGTTTCCCTATTTTTCTTAAGATTGGATTAATTTTACTCTAATTTTAATCTAATTTCATTAACTTTCATTAATCTATATAAGGTCCCCTAATTTCAATATTTTCTCTAATTTCTCTATTTACCTTAGTTTTGCTCCAATTTAGTTTTCCTAGCCCTAATTTCCCAAGTTTCAATAAAATTTGGTTTTTTTCATAAATTCCCCCAATTTCTCTAATCTCCAAATTCTATTGCTAATTTTCATAGTTTCATTAAAAAAAATTATAATTTTATCCTAATTTCTCCAAGTTTCATGAATTTTAGTAATTTTCCTAATTTCATTAGTTTTTCTAATTTCACCTTTTGTCACCAATTATCCTAATTGCATCAAATTTTGCTTAATTTTCCTCTAATTTCCTCAAGTTTCACTAATTTTTTAATTCCCCTTATTTACCCAATGTTTCTAATTTCTCTAATTACCTAATTTATACCCTAATTTTCAGCAATTTCTCAAATTCACCCTTTTCCCAAAATTTTCACTAGGTTCTCTCATTTTCAAACATGCCACTCACTTCTCTTAATTACTCAAAATTTACCAAATGATCTATAATGTTATTCTTATTTCCAAAATTTAACTCCAATTTCCAGAATTCTACAATGTCTTTCAACAATCTTTTTAATTATAAATTTTCAATTATTTCTCTAATTTACACTTTAAAACAAAAAAAACCATTGTATTATAAGACTAATTGAGTCATTTTTAATGCTTAACTATAAATTTTTTTAGAAAAATTAATTTATATTCCACTAAAAATGACACACTATTGCAAAATGAAAATGACACATAAGTTCTATATAAGCATCATACACAATTTCTACCCATAAAGGGTGAGAAAATATGGCATAATTTTCATCATGTTTTTGTGTAACATTAAAATGACTTTTTAAATGAGCAAAGAAAGCATTAAATATCATAATGATGCATAAATGACTCAATTAATGTTCTTGATTACATGACATGTATTAGTGTTATATTTTGCTTCCTTTGCACCTATATTCACCTCCTCATAGATGTAGCAAACTAGATTATATCAAAAAAACTTAGTGGCTATTTATTACATGATATAGAATACCTCTTTAATGTTTGAGGTCCAAAACACATAAATACATATATTCTTGTTGATTAGATATGTAGTCACTCACATTTTATGGTCCTCTATATTTTCAATTAGATCACATATCCTCCCTTATGGTAATTGATCCCCTTTGACATTTCTTCAAATTATTTTCATTTAATTACCAACCTCAAGTTTTCCCCATGCTTATTTAAATACCTAGCCTTATAAATATCCCCAAGTGTTATATTCATTGACATTTAAATGAATAAGGATCTTCCCTAATTTATGCATGACATTAGGAACTTGACTAACTTATCTACTTTCCTAAATCAAGCTAGTTACCAAAGATAAAAAATACATTCTTATAAAAGTTTCTATTGATGGCCGCATCTTTGAGTGGTAGGCCATCTCTTATAACATTTATTCACACTTAATTTGCTAATGGTTAAATTCTTAAATTGTGACTCTAATGACTCTAGAAATATAATCATGGGCACAATAAGTGCAAGTGACTCTAAGTAGTTATTTGATTTTATAACTTCACTTGTTCTTTCCATATATTACTCGATGAAAATTATGATTCCTTCCTTATGTTTCTTTCCCTCCTCTAGAGATAGAATTTATATGGCATTTGTATTTGATGCCATGGCTACAACTTGTTCAAAACTCTTCCAAACTAATTATCATAAAACAACTTACTTTGGACTTTTATTTTTAACCCTACAATAATGCTAACCAAAAATCGTCCACTATAAGTTTTATTTTCCCATGACCTAAATTTACTCCTTCAACTCAATTTTTGTGTGCATTGCAGTCACAAAACACTAGTGGCCAATTTTATGCTTGGTAGGGGTGTAAATTGCTGAATTATTTCTTGAATATTAAATTCACCTATTTAAAAACCTTTTCTTCTTTTAGTTATTCTCTACACTTACTTGGCTCTAAAAAATATTAAATTGAATAAATGACATTTTAGCATGGTGTGACATCAACTGTTGTAATGCTTATTTTTGGCGTAACCTATATTGTTCACCTTTTCTACATTCTCAGGATCTTTTCACTATTCCATTGTGCATGCCATGATGCCATGCAAACATCATGTATGTATATGCTTCATATTTTATGTTCATACATCCAATTATTTCCTAACTTTTAACTATACAAGATGTATGATCTTCCTTTTAACTTTATCCACACTAATTATGCATATGGTCCTTCAATGCATATAATATCTTGGGTCTTAAATAATTTTTTAATAATTATATGTGAATCTTGCCAAACCTTATTTTATGGGCACATATATTTGTTATCACCCTTTACTCATCACATGTTATGTTCTAATCACAACTTATTCATTCTAAATTGTCTCAACCTTTGACATTTTTACCAAAAAATGGATCCTAGGAATTATACATTAATTTTTAAATACTATAACTTTGTGTGAACTTAAACCATGTCCACACTTGAATTTGGGAAAAAAATGCCTCTTATTATTCAAAAAAATGGTTGAAAACTAAAAATAAAATAAATAAACTATTTTTCCATACATTGTTTATATAATATAACCTTGTTTATAGTAATCAATCACTAATTACAAATAATATGGTTTCAACGTACTACCATTAAAAATCACAAGTAACATTTACCCATTTAGGGTGCATAACTTACATTCACATGCTTCAAATATGTCATGGATGACGTATAGATCCATCCACCCAATATTTAACTTTCTTGGGTTCTTGGCATACATTGCATCAGAGAGAAACATATGCACACCCTTGTGCAAGATATTTTTTTCAATATGCTTGTCATTCCATACCTTTTCCCTTGTCTTCTCAATACCATAACTCTATCTCACTAAAATGTGTTTCTCATATAACTTCATTAGTTCACATATTAATATATCCAATGAATCTTTGTCATCTATGAAAGCTATACATGCCATGCATAGTAAAATCATAATGAAGTGTACTAAAAATATTGCTTCCTTTTATAACACTAACTAAAAATGTGTGAACTTGTTTAATATCTTATATATGGTTTGGTAATCCCATAATAAAATGGAAACTTTTTCATCAAAATGATTTAAATTAACATCAAAAAATTTACTAGTAATAGTTCTTAGGATCTTGTTGAATGCCTCTACTATATTGTTTATTTGTGTGTGATAGGGAATTTTTTTGTGATGTATCGTCATGAATTTATTGAAGAGTACATGCACTATTTGAGCCAATAAATGGATGCCTCTATCACTTTTCTAGCTTAATGGGCATCCATACCTACTTATAATTTTATCTTATAAGAACCTTGTAGGTGTGGAATTATATCCATCATGATTGGATACCCAAGTATTTGAAAAATGTCACACTTTTATGTAAATTATTTTTTCATCCTTATTGAGTTTTAGCCACCACAATCATGATAACATATTATTACATGTGGTAGTTTCATCAACATAGTGATTTAAAACAAATCCTTCATGAAAATCACAAGACCCTGCCTCACATTCATGTTCCATTACAAATATGCACAACACCTCATCCTTGAAAAGTTTATAAAAATCTCCACAAGTGAGGTGATATGGTTACATGCACACTTTCAATCATTTCTTATCTTTGGATTGCTAATCACTTCATGCCATATCTGAGGTCAGTTTTCATAATTTGTATTATTTTTTATGAGGCATTTCATCTTTAATATTTCACATGATCTCTTACTATTTAATTTTAGACAAATGATTGGAACCATAGTTATATTTTCTAATTCTAAGCATAAATGAGATCCAAAATTATTGAAAAAAATGATCTACATGAAAATCCTTCCACAAAACACTGACTTGCTAACCAAATAATGTAGTGATTCATGGTCTATGAAAAATAGGGATAGAGTAACAAGTAAGTTCTGTAAAAAAATAGAGTGTACACCATGGCCAATGCCTCTCAACTAATTGATGTATAATTACACTCTACTAGATAGGATTATTTACTTACAAATTATCTTGATTAACCAATCTTTTATTTAGCTAGTTTTGCATTAATAACAGTAACTACACTCGCATAAGTATCAACATGAACATGGAATGGATTATTCTAATCTAGGAATTATAAAATTGACATAATGAGTAGCTTCTCTTTGAGGGCCTAAAATTATTCTTAACATCTCTCTATCTAAATGAAATTCTCATCCATCCTCAAGATATTTCCCATTGGCTCTACAATTTGCACATATTTCTTAATGAACTTGTAGTAGTATTTGTATGGATGAATAACACATCCACATCCCTTTGGATACTTGGTTCTTCCATTTTCATAATAACTAAAATAGTGGTAGGATCTACAAGCATCCCTTATTTTCATATAACATGCCCAAATAGAGTACCAAAGGGTTTGGAAAATACATACTTCTTGAGGTTAAGTTTGATTTGTAGTTGTCTATATCTCTCAAACATAAGCCTAATATTCTAGTGGTGGTCCTTGACTAAGACATAGACCGTCTAATAATATACATCTACTTATAGAAACATGTGTATGAAACCCTAAAATTCTTAAAAAACTATACAAAAAAAAACTATTAATGTAAATTATACATACCAAAAAATAATCACATTATAATAAAAATAAACCCATTATGTGGTAAATGTGGTATTTTTCATGTCTTCCTTTATAATCTAGACCTGATGGTATTTATGGAATACATACACGTGAAGGTTTATATCTCATGATCTACAACACCTTCTAGGATGTAAATAGGATCAAGAATGGGCCATTTACACAAGCTTCATTTAGCACATATAAATAAACAAAGACATGAATGTGCCCATCCTTTTTAATAGTTAAGACAATGGGATTTACCCATTCAGACTCCTCTAATATGTAAATGGCTTCAACCACTAGTGTTTTTTTATTTCCTCTTTTACTATAGTGAAAAATAATGGGTTCATTATATAAGGCCTTTGCTTTGTTGGCCTGAGGCCTTCATGAAAATTAATCTTCATTTTACCTAAGGACGAATTAAAAATTTTCAGTTATTTATTGCTCCTAAGAAACAAATATTGGAATTTAGAATGTAAATGAGGCACACCAATTATTAATATGAAAAATATTATCCAATGTTATTAAAAAATGGTTTTGTATTTTTTATAATGTTTATTTATTTAGTGTTCAAAGTTTCATTATAGTACCATTTTATATCACTTTGCACATCCTAGTATCCTCTTTTTTGATATAAATATCAACATTAAGATGGTCCATGTCATCATATAATGTTTGTTTGCATTAAGGTAAGCCTTCCTTTGACTAGTGTGGAACTTGATCCAGACATAATGTAAATCCTAGGTTTCCCTTCAAAGGAGCCAAAAAGGTAAGAAGAAATAGAATACAAAATAAATAAGGCACAACATATATGACCCAAAGAGTACTTATCAACCAAGAGACCAAAGAGATAAAGTAAAAAAAAAATAGAAAAAGGAAATACCTTGATGTGGCAAAAGAGAATAGTCAAACCAAAAAAGATTAAGGAGGAACACCAATGGCTCTATTGGGGGATCTTCCTCACCTCCTCCCTAGTCCTAGAACCAGGTAAATATTTTCCCCTAATTTTAAGACCCAAGGCTCTGAAAGGGGAAGTATTAATATTGGGGGTTGGTATAGGACAATTGGCCACTCTATAATGTTTCCTTGAATAAACTATAAATTGAATATCCTCTGAATCATTTGTTTGTTTGTTGTGGGGGTTGTTGGAATTAGGAACAAGGCCCTCTTTCATCACCAATCCAAGTTTAGGAAAAAGGGCACCCTAAATTTCTTTAAATTCATTTATCATCACCCTTAGTTCTAGGGCCTTACTCTTAAGACCCAATTGAAGAGAGTGAAGCCTTTCTCTAGGTGAACAAGTCATAACTCCAGTTGTAATATCATGTTTAGGGTCATCTGAGGTATCTAGATCTAAGCTAAGAGTTATACAATAGGTACGTTCAACATCTAGGTCCTAGTTTCTACCTCTTCTAGTTCCTTTAACTCCATATGTTCTAGAATTATATTCTTATTTGACCTGTTAGCTTTGGCCTCATCCTTCTTTGGAATCAATCTAGAACCTAGGGTTAGTGACATTTCCTTGCTTATCATATAATTTTTTTTGTCTACCTAAAGGATCATATTTCCCTTATTTTATTTTAATATACCTCTGACCCTATGCACATATATTTGCTTTCCTTAATACACTTATTTATACAATTTACTTCATCAACTAGCTGGGAAATCTCACAGCCCCTCTCATTGAGAGTATTTTTTACCCATTCCTACATGAGTGTGTCATCTTCTATGATGGAATTCTACATCAATTATAAAGGCTCTAATAATTTAGTCTTGAAAGAGAAGACATTCAAACTATTGACAAAGTCTTCCTTCAAAATATCACATTCAATTGCATCTCTCTAGGTCTTGATAATGATATACCATGTACATGCCCAAGTATGTAGAGTATTGTAGAAATCATGAACCCATATATTAGATAGTAGAAATTTTGTTTTTGGGTCCAACCCTCCTCATAATTTCATAAGTGTTCATCTGACAAGGAATTCCCATTATAGCTTGGAAGTCCCTTCTTGACACTACTACATGTAAACATGGTATATATAATTTCCTCTATACTATTCTAAGTAGGAAACTATGTCTTATGACTATCCCATTATCATGTTAATCTTCAATTTATGAATAAAAGAGAGCATGCACCCTCCTTTTTGAAATAAATCTTATAAGTCATTTACATATGCTAACGTGCATGTATAACCATCATACCTAAGTAGTCTTCTTAGTATTCATTTTCTTAGTTAGAACATAGTTTTTTATCTTATGTGTGGCTCATGGTATCCACAATTGTGTGAAATTTCATTTAGTATTTTTCATGTTTTTAGTCCAGCCTACAAATTTTCACCGAAGAGACACCTATGCTTTTATAGATAGTTTTCCACACTTGAATC
>JARHVA010001215.1:205000-260000 GCA_037957365.1 Torreya grandis
AAAATATTAAAAGAGTACCATTTATATATCAATGATGACCAATCACAGTGTATACAGTATGTGTAAGGTTGATTTGAGAAGTTCTATGGATAGTTGACTTAGAGGAATATTACTTTCAATCAACATTACATTTGGTAAGATAATTGTACATCTCAATTCAAGAATGCACAGATGTTTTATTGGTTAATCAAGATGGAAATTAACACTGGTGTAGAACATATTTAGAGTTCCACTAAGGTTGGCCATGGAAAAGGGGAACATGACAGTGTTAGAGCATGTGTAAAAAGGGTCATTGCAAGGGAGGAATTAAAATTTGATCATGTTGCTAATTTTATTGATCCAAAAACTATGGTTGAATGGTGTAATGATAATATATGTCATGGTTCTCAAGAAAATTCTATTTTTCATAGACATTTTTGGTTAATGGAGGAAAAAGACTTGGAAAACTATGAGGATTGTATGACTCCAACAAGTTCAAGTGAGCTCCACTCATTTCATAGCTCAAATGCAAGTTCTTGGAATATTCATACATGACACTTAACATGATTTTATTTTGCATGCATGGGATCTATTTGGAATGAGTGTGAGTCATAAGAGTGGGTTGATGACTGGAGTTCCAGACCTCTAACTCCAATCAACACATATCAAGTTCCACTAGCATTATAACTTACATATATGACATTGTCACATGCCTTTGACTATATATCTGATTTAGTGTAGCCAGGTAGAAGATTAATCTTTATGTACGATTTATTCTCAATATCTATCTTCATAGTGTCATTAAAGATTGATTTTTGTGATGTAAGCCATGATTTTTTAATTATTTTAGATGAAGATAATGAAGAGGGAACAAAATACTACTTATGTCAGTGTGTACATGGAAAGCAAAAACTGACTTCCCTAGTCATAGATGGATAAAATATTGACTATCCCACTATGTATGTGGTAGTCACTGTAAGTTGGATTTGATGATATCCTATAAAAAATTCAAATGTATGGTTATTTGAATATTTTGAAATGCATAGAAAGATACTGCACTATTCAAATTTGTTCTTGCACCATATATTCAATTACAAAAATATCATGAGAGGCCAAGAAACAAGAGTGTATGGAAAGTTTGTGAGTTAAAACATGAATCTATTCTTGATAATATCAAGATTAGATCAGATACTAGTGGTTAATTAGATTGAAATGTGTAGGTATGTTGACTTTTGAAATGTAGATGTAATTAATTTTACCAAATATTTCTGATTTTGTAGGTAGTATGTGCATAAATTTCATCTTTAATTTTTTAGGTAGTACATGCATAAATTTAATATTTAATTACTTAATAACATTGTTTTTTAGGTTAGTGGTGGTAAATAACCTTCCACCTTCATGTGGTTGGTACCATTAGTAAATAATTTCATATTATTGAAGCTAAGAGAAGCTTACTAAAAGTACTTGGTGTTTTTGCATCCCTGAATAATTGTTCATGACAAGTCTCTTTCTCCTTGTATCCTTATAAACACATAAAAATCCTTGTTAATAAAAATAAACATGGATTCTAGCTAAACTAAATGCATTAAAATTGTCTCAAATGGCATTACATGTAATATTACACACAAAACAAACACACTTCTCATTGATTTGCATATTTTCATTGGTATGACATCCTTGAAAAGTAGTGAAAATGTACTTGTGGGTGGAATTGGATGTATTGGTCATTGGAGTACATGTAATTTACCTATATGTGTGTGTGTGTGTGTGTGTGTGTTTTAAGTCATGTATTTGTACTTGTAGGTCTTGGAGGCAAAAATGCTAGTTAGAGGTCAACAAGTTGTCTCTTCACTACCAAAAATTTCCATTTTAGGATCCATTACTGCAACTTCTACCATGGATTACTCTCAGATATGATATAGAATAGATCTAGGGTGAAATTATATGGATTTAAAATTCAAAATAGGTATCTTACGGTTCATCCATATGACTTACAGTTTTAGTTTTATGCATGCCTAAAGTTAGGCTAAATTTTAACATCTTTTTTTAATTGAGAAGGGCATTCTTGAGCATAGAATGGGTGGTGGGTTTATTGATTGGGAAAAATGGGAGACAAATAACATATTATTAGACATTATCCATCCATTTTAATGTGTTGTAATCACTAGTTTTTAGCCAACAACCACCAAAAATGAAGTTCTCATAATGTAGCTTCAACTTTGACAACATTTGTTGTCAGTGTTTATGTGCTCCTAAACAATAGTGAAAATGCACTTGCAGGTGGAATTGGAAGTCATGGTCATTGGAGAACATGTTAATTGCCTATATATATGTTCTTGAATTAATGTATTTGTAATTTCAGGTCTCAGAGGTAAAATTTCTAGTTGGAGGTCAACAAGTTGTCTCTTCACTGCCAAAAAGTTACATTTTAGGACCCATTACTTCAAATTCTACCATGTACTGATCTCACAAGTGATATAGAATAGATAAGAGGTAAAATTATATATAATTAACATGAATATGGGGGATCTTAAGATTTATCCATATGACTTAAAATATTTTTTTATGCATGCCTAAAATTAGGCTAAAAATCAACATTTTTCTTGTATTGGGAAGGGCATTCTTAAGCCCAAAATGGGTTGTGGGTTTTTTGAACAAGTCAAATGGGAGGACAAGAAATTGGTTATGGAAATTATATACCTTCCAAACATGTTGGTAGTGTGGGGTTTTATCCAACAAGCATTGGAAATGAAGTTCTCAGAATGTAGCTTCAACTTTGACAACATTTGTTGTCAGTGTTTCTATGCTCCTGAATAGTAGTGAAAATGAACTTACAGGTAAAAGTGGATGTCAAAGTATTTGGAGAATGTGTAAATTGCCTATATATATGTGATAAAAATGATTTATTTTCACCTACTTATCCTGGAGGTAAAAACACTAGTTGGAGGTTAAAAAGTTGTCTCTTCACTTTCAGAAAGTTGCATTTTAGGACCCGTTACTACAACTTCTACCACATATTACTCTCAAATGTGATATAGAGTATATATGGGGTGAAAATATAGGGTTTTAAAATGTATATGAGTTATCTTATGGTTCATACATATGACTTATATTTTTTTGTTTTATGTATGCCTAAAGTTAGGCTAAAAATTAACATCTTTCGTGTATTGGGAAGGGCATTCTTAAGCCCATAATGGGTAGCGAGTTTGTCAACCGGGCTAGATGGGAGGCCCAAAAATAATTTATAGACATTAGATACCCATATAAATTTTTTTTCATCATTATTTTTCAGCCAACAAGAACCAAACATGGAATTCTCAATATGTAGCTTCAACTTTGACAACATTTGTTGTTAGTGTTCTCATGCTCCTGAACAATAGTGAAAATGTACTTTTGGGTGGAATTAGATGTAATGATAATTGGAAAATGTGTAATTTTACTGTCCGAAGGCAAAAATTTTAGTTGGAGGTCAGTAAGTTGTCTCTTCACTACTAAAAAGTTGCATTTTAGGACCCATTACTGTAACTTACACCATATATTTATATCAAAGGTAATATAGAATATATATAGGGTATAATTATATGCACAATATGGATCTTAAAATTCATATATATTACTTACAATTTTTTTTTTATGCATGCGTAAATTTAGGCTAAAAATTAACATCTTTCTTGTATTGGGAAGGGCATTCTTAAGCTAGCAATGGGTGGTGGGTTTGTCGACCATGCCAAATGGGAGGCCATGAACCTAGTAATGGACATTATAATCCCATTTATACATGTTTTTATCACCAATTTTCAGCCAAAAATCACCATAAATGGATTTTTGACTGTAGCTTCAACTTTGACAATATTTGTTGTCATTGTTTCTATGCTCCTAAACAATAGTGAAAATGCACTTGCAGGTAGAATTGGATGTCATGGTCATTAGAGAATGTTTAATTTCCATATATATATGCTCTCAAAGTGATTTATTTACACCTATAGATCTTAGATTCAAAAATGCTAGTTGGAGGTCATTAAAAAGCCTAAAAGGCCTAATAGAACTAATAGTCCAAGTGAACAATATATACCTAGCTAGAAGCTAGTGGCATTGTTATTGGGTTTCAAGACCTTGGATAGGTCTTTTTTAATCTTGTGAAAGTGTTCCAAGGGTTAAAATTCCTTCAAGAGGCTACTAATCAATCAAGGAGCCTATTAGGCCTTCTAGGCCTAATTAGGCTAAATTGCATGCCTATGGTAATTGAAGGATGTTGACACTATCAATGGAGAAGTTTGTGGTTCATGAGAGATGAGAAATTTTGGAGGTTTCAAAAATAGGCCAATATACCTATATTTCCATTTAGGACTAATTAAGCCTAAATAGCCACCTAAAGGTGGTCAATGTGGCTTCAAAGCTTGGCCAAACAGTATCATAGACCAAATGGAGCCAAGTGTTTAAAACTATTGATGTAAGAGCATCCTTTGTATAAAATATTGATGCAAGAGCATTTTGGTAAAACTATGTGAGAGTTTTAAATTTTTAAGTAGAGTAAATATTCCTTGTTAGGCCTTTAGAGTCTTCTTACATCTTAGAAAGAACCTACTTATCTTATATGCTTAAAATGAGTGTTTATTATATGATTTGCTAAAATAATATAGGTATTGAGAGAGAGTTTGAGAAAAAAATGGATGCTCTTTTGTTAGAGGAAAAACCAAAATTACAAGCATAATTATCAAAATGAATGGATCTTCTTCATGAACAAACATCAAGCAAGAATCTTTGAATCATATGTACAGGGGTTGTAAATGCGTGCATTTTATATTATGATTGTGATTAGTGTATGGTGCTTAAAAATCCTTTATTGAAATGTACTTGAACTCCAAAAATCAAAAGATAGTAAATTCAAGACTTTGAAAGTCCTTTTCAATTAGCACAAACCAATTTTGAAAGAAAATCACTTTTTACAGAGATTATTTGTACAATGAAACTTATGTATGGTTTGAAACTAAAGATTGGATGAGTTACACAGGTGAGTTAGGAGTCCTATACAACTGTTAAATTTTAAATAACCTCTTTTATCTTTATGAAACAAGGTTAATTGGCTCTTGGGTCCTTAAAGTGCAAGAAAACCTTAGCTACAGGGTTTTAATTGAAAAATGGTCATAAATCCATTTTGAACCAGTAAAATTTGATGAAAATCTATGGATAACTAGTTAAGAAGGTTATAATATTTTCTAAGTGTTTTGGAGTCAAAACAATGTGTATGGATAATGTAATGAGTAACTATCCATAGTAAAACTCATAATTATGAGTTTCTCTAGACAACGAATAAGAAAATTGACCTATCTTGCTTAGTTTTGATCGAAACGACATAAATTAAAAGTTAATTCTCATCTAAAAACATCATTTAGACCTGAATGGGGTGCTAGTTTAGGCAAATAAGCCATCATCTATGTTTAAATTACTAGTGGAACAATTAGGTCTCTTGACAAAAGTAGGGCTGAGTCATTGTTTGATAAAAAATGAACTCTAAACCAATAATAAATTTGTTTATCTACAATACAAAACCTTTGATACATGTGAAATACCTATTAAAAATTCATAAAATTGGTCTTTAGCCCAAAAAAAGCACTAAAAACATCTTTTGTATCCATTCAATAAATAAGGTCTTGAAAAGGAAAAGATAGTGAATAGGTCCTAAAGAATCAAAGTAAGAGTTTGAAGTTTGAAGAGATTCAAGTGGCACATTCAAGTGTATAAACTATTAGTAGAATTTAAGACCAATCAAAGACTTCATTCTCTCTCCCAAGGTCTATTTTCCTACTCTCTCAATTTCAGAGATGGAGTTTGGGGATTTTTTAGAGGGAATGGAGATAGGATAGGGTCTTCCCTATAGCATGAATAAGTCTTGGGAACTTTCTAAGAAAATTAAAGGCCTAAAGAGTATATTCAAGAGCTTCTTGACTTTCTTATAAATGATGCTAGCTTACCTTGACTGATATGAGCTTCTTTACTAGTGTAAAACCCTTCCCATTAGAAGGAGAGACTTCAACACCGGTTAAGAGGTCTCCTCTTGTTGATGCCTCTAAATGTATCATAGGTGTAATTAGTGTTCAAATAACACTTCTCATTTTATAATTTTGGGAATTCAAAGCATGAGTAGCAAGTTTTGTCAAATTATATTACCTGTGGTGGAATAGTGGTAGAGCAATGTTTAACTATTCCACAATATTTATATTAATTCATGATTGGGAGCCACCATGGTCTAAATATTTACAAAGTTTAAGTATCTATGCTAATACTAGTGAATTCTAAATGGACATTTACAATGAAATCTAAACTAAAGTGATCTAATTTAAAAAAATCAAAAGGAAGGGTGAGGAAGAAAGAGAGTAAGTGATTATTGATCTTAGCCCCAAACATTATGACAAAGTTTCAATTACAATTGAATATGAATTTAACCAGTATATAGTGAAAAATAGCATAAGCTCAGATCTCACTACAACCAAACAAACCTGTAAGGATGATATAAGGAAGTGCAGGTAAGAACTAAATTTACTTTAAAGATTTTCTACCACACTCAAATAACATTTGCACATCCTAATGCAGAGCAAATAAAATGAATAAAATTCAAGATCATTCAACTAATCTAGCATAAGCACAAATTAGCAACCCTATAATTAAATATGAAACTTAAAATTAAAAGAAACCATTCAAATTTAATACTTTAGACTAACAATTGAGAGAAAATCCATATAACAATTGACATGAACAAACTTGGACAATCTTTACAGAATTCCTCCATCATATTAACTAATCAAAGTATACATTTTTTTCTCAAAATTCTCCCCCTTTTACAAAATAGTAATAATGCATTTTATAGCAGAACAAGGTAGCATACTAGTTAGTCACACGATGCAAATTTACAAGAAGTAAGGACCACTATCCTTTTTCTATAAGGTTCTAGAATAAACTTGCATTTCTAAACTAAACTAACATAGAGGTTAATATGTTAACAAACTTTGCAAATTACTTCTTTATATGTTCCAAATGGTCTTTGGATTAATTATTTTATTCTTGAATTGCAATTAGACACTCTTTTAACTCAATTGTGATCAATTTGAGCTCAAATTATGGATTTTATGCAAGTTTGGGGCTCTCCTAAAGCTTTAATGGTGATGGATTACTTGTAATTTGGCTCATATGTGCCTTTTTGAGCATCCAAGACATCCATTTTTATCTCTTTATGCTTGTGTGGCACTTATTTAGCATCTATCTAGAACTTTCATGGCATTTTTCATAAATTCCTTCGAAGCACTAGCTGTTGGTATTTAAAAATTGCCTTTTACTTCATGCCATTCAATCAAGATCCAAATACCAATGTAGGATGTTGATCATGATTCAGGCCCTTGTATGTCATTGGCCATCTTTGAATCAAGACCCATGGTTGTGTTACTTGGCATCTTCATAGGCTTTCTGAGCTTTGTATCTTGCACTAGTTACTTATTGAATGTGTGTTTTCCATGTGTGAAGCCCATGAGCTCTTATAAAAGCATTAAATAGTCATCAATGATTTCATGTTGTTAGATCATCCAGGCCTGATGAAGCATGAGACATTAATCCTACAAGATGTAAGGACTTTAATCAATGCATGGATATAAAAAAAGACTTAAGTTAAAATTATTTTAGGTAAATCTATTTCATATTAATGAACACACCATAGACTAAGGTTAAAGCATTTTATGCTAATTTTTAAATCTTAATATCAAATGACCCATCGAGTGATATAAAACATGCCCCATTGTCTAGGAAAAATATTTGAAGAGCTTAAATTTAACATCCTTATGAACATCAAATGATGTTCATGAGAATGTCTGATTTAAGCTCATGAAGTTATTTATGTTTAGTGGGCTTCAAGTTGATGGTCATGTAGATGTCAATGACATCCTCATAGATGTTAAATGATGGTTACATGATTTTCAATTTTAAGCTCATCAATTTCTTATATTCCATGGATCTTAGATTTAATTCACTCCATTCGATCAGGAGACGTAACGAAGTGAGATTCATCTAATCAAGATTTGAGTGAGTGCACCATTGGTTTATTCATTCTTGATGACTATAAGATCACCATGTGGTATATTTTTGGGGCTTCTTAGGCCTTTGAATTTTCATCTTTACATTCACTCCATTGGATCCTTGATCTTGATGAGGTGTGAGCTATTGATCATGATTCAGATGCTCACACACGATTGGTTCAAAGGACTAAATTCTTAGGTTCATCAGGTTTTCCTCACTCCATAAAATTATCCCATCATGATGGAGCACATGATTGGATCTATAGAGAAGTGAGGTATTTAATTTAGTACCCAGGATGAAATCAGACTTAGGCTAAAATGTTAAGACTAATGTTTCATTCATGTTAATAAACACGAATGGGGCCTTAACATTAAGGATTTAGGCTAAATAGGTAATAAATGGGACCATGTTAGAAAATTAAAATCATCCTACCAATAATGAATGTTAGACTCAATTATAAATAAAGGAAAAAAGGGAAAATAATGAAAAGGGACTGAGCATGCTTTTAGGCTAAGGTTTGGTCATGTTGCAATACATGACTAAGCCTTACCATAAATTTTTGATTAGGTCATAATTTGAAATATTGATACCAAATACTCCCATCAAATGCAAATTTGAACTAAGAGTTTATGCTAGGGTTTTTGGAGGAGAGATTTCAAAATATGAATTCAGATTCGAATTTTCACAAACCAAAGGCTATTGAAAAATTGAATAGAGTTAATTTGTAAATTCTAAGCATGATCTCTTCATAAAGTATCCATGATAATTGTAAATATAAGACATGAAGACCAATTATTAGCAAAATTAGGAAATCTCAAATCAAAAACATAAATCAATAATCCAAATTTATCAAAATGGATGATCTTTGAATTCTAACAATGATCTAATCATAGTGTTTTTAGTGTTTAGGGTTCAAAGTATCTCAAGGGCCCCAATTTTGAAAAATAGGGGGTATGTTGACCTCAAAAAATGAAGACTTTCAGGGTAAACATAGTAATATGTTAGAACTTAGAAAATTTGGTTCAAAAAAATAACTAAGTGATCCACTTCACTTGATCAATAGCATTATCTAGATCAGTCTATGGTTAAAACAAACCTTACACTTGTAGAGTTAGGGTCAAACATCAGGACATAGCCATATTATGTGTGTGCTTTGATTCTAATTACCATTTGCCATGGGATTCAGGAGATAACTTCTAGGTTTCATATCTTTAATCATTAACACTGACCTAAAGCATTTTTAGATATTCATTAAGAACCATGTTTCTAGTTCAGGGAAGGATTGAGCATTGCTCTAATTCCAAATAGGCATCTATAATCTTGACAAAATTTCCTTTGACTCCACTCATGGCCTTGATCTACTACTAGCCAATAATCCAAAGCCCTAGTGGAGATTATTAGAATCACCTATGCTTTAAAAGGTTTTGATTTTGCATTGAATTCTTATTTTTGTATTTTTAAATATTTTATGCTTTCAACAAAGTTGGGAACAAGGGTAGCTAGGTTTAAGGATTTGGTCAAGTGTTTGATCCTAAAAAAATCACCTATGACTACAACCATTGTCTCAGGAAAGGATGTTTATTAAGTTCAAGCATGACTATGTTTCAATAGATTAATATTTCATCCTACAAGTAAAAATCTTATTAAAACCAATTTTAGGTCAAGACAATGTTCAAGATCTTATGTAATAGTTGGCCTCTTCCATCAGTCTTTACCAATTTCTTTAAATCATAATGTAAGGCTCACATTTTAGTCCCATGGTTAGGATATGTATTAGGTTCATACCCACATTCTTAAACTTTGGAGTTTCAAGCAAGCTAAGTAAATTTTGAGCTCAGGGTTGTCCAAAAGGACTTTTTGGAAAAAAGGAACAAGGCAACATAATCAAAAACACAACAGAAACCAATAGAATAAGAAATAAAAGGAAACAAATATACACACATGCTTTTATACAAAAAAGAGACATGAAAGAAAAAATTAAAATAACCTAATTATCCTACCTATACTAAGTATAACCATCTTACTAATTTAATCCATAAAGAACTTAGGGGGAATAGCATAAAATTAATGCTTGAGGTACTACCCATTGGTGATTAGTGTGAACTCTACTCCTTGTAAGTCTTTGATTCTAAAGGTGTTTTCTCCAAACATGTTTGCAATCTGATAGGGGCCAATCCACAATTGTGTGAACTTGCAATGCTTCCTTTAGGCTCAGATGCTTTGTCCCAAAGGATAACTAAATTCCCTTGTCTAAACACCTTGATCTTTGATATCTTGTCAAACAATCTCTTCACTGTGGTTTAATGTCTGCTAAAATTAGCAAAGGCTTCTTCCTGTACATCTTCCATCTGCATAATGTCTAGCAATCTTGAAATTTCAAGATCCTAGCCTTCTTACATATATTATTGCATGAATTTATACATTGTTAGTTTGAGATTGATGAGGAAGATAGGCTCTTGGTCATACACCAATATAAATGGTGATGCCTTTAAGGCTTTCTTGATGTGTATCCTACCTACCCATAGGGCATACTTGAGAATCTTATGCCAAGTCTAAGGCTTATCTACCACAAACTTCTTGATTGCCTTCATTAAGTTCTTGTTTGTAGATTCAGACACTCCATTTCCTTGAAAATAATGGTTGGATGAAAACTTAAGATAAATTCCACCATCATATGCCCATTATGTCATCTCTATGGATATAAATGTAGATCCATTGACACACACCAAAGAAACTAGAGTTCTAAATTTGGTACATATATTCTCTTCTAAGAAATTGATCACTTCTTTAGTTCTACATTGTTTGGTGGTTATAGATTAAGTCCACCTTACATAATAATCTATGGTATTCAAGATATACTTGTGACCTTATTATGAATTAGGGTTAATTACCCCTACAAATTCCAACCCCCATTGTGTAAAGGGTTTATCAACCATGACTGGTTACAAAGGCATTACTACCTTTGGTTCTTTGCTGCTAAATATTTAGCACAAGTGAAATTCCCTCATGTGATTATGAGCATCTTTGAAAATAGGTGGCCAATAGTAGCCAACTTTGAGGATCTTATGGGTTGTGTTCTTCCCAGATGGGTGTCTATTGCCAGATTTTTGATGGAAGGTGCCCATGATTTGGGTAGCTTCTTCTTTTAAGACACATCTTAGGTAGACACCTTTAAATTTATTTCTATATAAAACCCCACCTTTGATCAGATAATGAGCCACCTTAATCTTAAGGGCCCTCTTTTTCTCCCTGCTTAGTCTTATTTAGGACAATTACCATTAATTAGTAAATTAATGATGGAATCATACCACTTAATAGATTCAAAGATTTGCTGATCAACTTGAATAATACTTAGATTAGAGTTGGTATTAGCAATCATTTGAATCAGACCTTGGCACCTTACTAGCTTTGAAATTTTCATTTATATGTCATATTCTTGCAAAACTAAAATCCATTTACCTCTATGTTCTTCAATTTCATTTTGGCTTAGCATACATTCTATGGTATGGTCAAGTATAATATCATGCACCTTATTTATAAGGATATAGTGCCTGAATTTCATCACTACCTTAACTAATGCATATGCTTATTTATCAATAAATGAATAGTTCAATTCATCATTCTTAATATTAGTACTCATGAAAGTTATTGGGTGATCACACCCATCAATCTTCTGAGTTAAAATTTCAGCCATAGTATGGTTAGATGTAAAAGAATAGAGATATAATTCCTTTGAAAAGTCAAGACTTATCAGGACTGAAGCCTGGTTAATTGCTTCTTTGATGTCATTTAATTCCTTCATGAATTGATCATTCTATGAGACCTTGGCATCCTTCTTTAGCATGTCATTCAATGGATTGACAATCTCTACAAATCCAGAAATGAACTTTCTTACAAATTTTATCTTACCAAAAAATGATTTTAACTCTTTCTTACTATTTGGCGGCTCTATCTTAGATATATCTTCAATTATTTTAGGATCTATGGAGATCCCATCTTTAATTATAGCGTGGCTTAACAATTTGCCTTCAATAACACAAAAGATGTTTTTATTAGGGTTAAGGGAGATTCCATACCTTCTGTATCTCTCAAATACCTATTGTAAATGCATAAAGTGAGCTTCCCTATTTGTTAAAAAATTGATTAGATCATCCACCTATGTAATGATACACTTACCATTCAATCATTGGAAGGCATGGTCCATGGCCATTTTAAAATTATCTCCTATATTTATTATCCAAAAATACATTCTTTTTTACACAAATGTGCCCCACTTAGTTGTAAAAGTTATCTTCATTCTATCTTCCTTATCTACCAACACCTAGTTGTAGCCTAAAAAATCATCAATAAAATACATCATGGTTGAACCTAAAACAATTTGTATTACTTGGTCAAGAGAGGGAAGAGGATAATTATCCTTTTTATATGATTTTTTCAAATTTATAAAGTCAATACAAAGTCTAATCTCACCATTCTTCTTCCTGACTAGCACCAAATTGGCCACCTAGGTAGAAATCTTAATGGGAAACACAATTCTAACATCTAACAATCTCTTAACTTCTTTTAAGATCATTGGTTCCAAGACATGGTTCATAGGCCTTTATGTTTTCTTGAAGGGTTTATAATTTTCCTTGAGAGGGATAGTATGAGTGATGAATCTTAGATCAAATATCTTCAAGTCATCATAAGACTATGCTATGACATCTTTATATTGTGTTAACAACTCTTTGGCTCTCTTATTTTCAGTAGTTGTGCAAGCTTTTACAACATTGGCTAATTGAGGTTGATCTTGAGGGCCAAGATCAATTGCATTATAATCCTTCTCATTTACCTTGGGAACCTTAAGGGTCTCAACTAGTTTGTCTTCATAAAATAATCTCTCCAAGGCAATCATGCTTTTAGGAATCTTATTGTCATTCAGTTGAATGACTCTACCATCAAATTTGCCTTCTCCACAAGTAATTTCATCAGCCTCATCAATGAAATTAGTTTTAAATGATCATAAATTGGCCATGAAATACAAGATCTACTGATCATCACTAAAGACTTGAAAATAATTCACATTATCTAGGACTGAAGGACAAGGTATTAACTCAATGCTAAAGTTAGGTGAGTCTTGGTCATGCGTGAGGTTGGCTATAGTAGAGGCTATCTCATCAACTGTGTTTTTATCCACTCTAGTGATGGAGATAATTTTAAAGGTATCAAAAGACTCAATTAGATCCCAAGACTTGAAATTATTCCTCTTAAGGTATACCAATTTGCATCGATATTTAATCCTTACCTGGTTGACTATATGTTCTAAATCATAATAGACTAGTAGCTCCTTGACTTTAATTTTTATAGCAAAATGCAAACCTAGGATGAGGACCTCATGTTCAACAATATTATTGGTGTATGGAACTAGAGCCTATAGGATGCATGATATTTCTTACTAGTAGGATCAGTTAGGATAATACCAACCCTAGACCTAGACTTACACCTAACACCATCAAAATGTAGTTTCTATAGACCAAACATAACATGAATACTCTTAGGATCACATAAATTTATAGTTTATAAGGTGAAAAATCCCAAATTAGAGTCAATTATGTTGACTCTCTCATTGATATCATTGTACTCAGTGATCATGTGTTTCATCCTCAGCTCTCTTTCAACCTTGATCTAGTTTGGAACTCCTTTCCAAGGCAGACATACATGTGAACAATCCATGGACATGTAGCCATTTAGAGCTTTGGTCCATTCCCTGCTTAACAACATCCCATAAACATTAGGAATGTCAAAAACTTAGATATCAATAAACTATGTTACTATAAGCTTAGATTCTAATTACATATGGACATTTAATAATTCTCTAACCACCTTGACCCTAGATTTATCTATTTAGATGATGATCTTATCAAACTTAATAAGTGTCAAGCTAAATTATTTACAAATACCCATTGGCATGATATTTGTGGATACACTAGAATATAATTAAAAAAATGCAAATTCTTACTAAATACCTAACATGAGTAGGAAAGGAGGAGATTTTGACTTAGCTTTGTACAAAGCCACATTAGCATTATCAGCTTTGGGTGGTTTATTGGATTTATTTGACAATGATTCTATCAAGAGGTCTATTTATTTTGTGATCTAAATTAACTCATACAATGTGATTCTAGCTTTTATCTTCTTCATGTCTTCAATAATATTATAACTAGTCTTATTTGACGAACTAGGAACATCAACATTATGCTTAAAAATACTCCCTTTGGGTGTTTCTAGATCATTTTGAAGAATTATCTAGAGGAGTTCTAAAGTTATTTGGAGGTGTTGAGGTAGTCAAGTTCTACCTATGCTCTTTATTCCTCAAAGGATAAGTCTTCTTCAAAATTTTTTGGAAGGCCTGGATCTCTTCAGTGACATCATTAGGCAAGTTGTCCTCTTGAAAATAGAATTCAAATGCTTCTACCATGTTGACTTGATCAGATGATTTGGATCTAGAGGTACTTACACCACTATCCTTATTAGAGACCACTTCAAATATGTATAACTCTTCTTAAAATGACTCAAAATCTTTACAAAACTCAATGCAATCGATCTCACCATGTTTGTCTTACATTGCACTTTACAATAATCAGGTAAAATAATGTCATTAAGATCAATATCCATGGTTTTCTTACTATAATATGGTTCATTAGCCTTGTTGTTATATAAACTATCATTTTAAAACCTATTATTAGGTCTATTAAACATTTGGAATGAGAAGTTCCTACCAGATCTCTCTTTAGTATTACCAACTTGTTTTTGTAGCTAAAGGAAGTTAGTGCTTAACTATTCGACCATTTTAAGGATAGATTCATTCTCATTCTTAGGATTTTTATAATTGTGAACCTAGTTATTATTAGTACTAATATCTTTTACTAAATTTATTTCATCATTTAAAATGAATCCATTAGTAGTAGGATGACTCAAGAATCCTAAATTTTGGTTGGGAGTAACAATACTCAAAGGTAGTTACTTCAGATTTGGGAGTTGATTCAAGGATGGAACATTCTAATTATTGTTAGGGAAAATGTTTAGAGTGGGAAAACATGGGTTGATATTTATATCAGAGTATGCTTTTTATCCTTGGGGTTACATTTGATTAATGATGATCACTACTTTAGAATGATCCCTAACTAATGAAGTTATAGGTGAAAGAGATCTTTTTATAAATATAGAAGTCATATGATCTACTACATCTTTGTAGATTTATAGAGTTAAAACCTCATCAAGTTTATAAGGTTTTATGGTCCTCCAATACATTTTATTTAACCTAACATTAAAGGACCTTATGGGCTCGCTTGCATCCCTCTTGATGGTGGTGAACTAGTGGTATATGACATATGGAATAATAATTTTGCCAGACTAATTTATGAAAACATTATTAAAATCATCATATATAGTAATGTAATTATCAAGCAAAATTGATAAACCTTTCATATGTAACATATTTAAAATTAAAGTGAAATAACCTACATGCTACATCTTCATGTGTGACATTTAGCAACCTTAAATTAGATTTGAAATATTTAATATGACCTTCAGCAGTTTTAATACAAGTTAGACTAAATTTTAGTAAGTATTTTTTAGGGTTAAGTGGGAGATCATGTACCACACCTGACATGTTGATTGAATAATCTCCCAACTAATCCATACTTGGATGAAGGTTGAAGGTAGGGGTACCTTGAAGAGGTAAAGTTGGCAAAGATTTGGAATGTCTATGCCTACCTTTATCTTACCTAGTTATCTTATGGACCTCTAGCTCAAGCAAAGGTTCTCTTGTATTTTAATGTGATCTTGTACAAATCCTTAGAAATTCCATCTTAAATACTAAAGATCCTATTTGAAATATGATGTGTTAATTTAATATTTATAAAGAACAAGGATTAAACCTGCACATTAAACTAATTTTATAAATATTTGTATAAAAAATAGTAAAAGAGGTCAACCTTTGAATAATCTAGCTTAAAGATGTGTCCAATTATTCAAGTATGGCCTATCTTTATAGGTCTAAGCTAAAAAAAACCCATATCTATGAAAGATATAGCAATCTTTGATCAAAATAAGATATTCTAACCTCAAATACCATGGATCTTCAAATCTTAAGCTATCTTTACCAGAATTGAGCATCAAAACTCAAAGATATTTGATGTTTGTCTAAAAGAAGCATAAATATGAGTCAAAAACCATAAATATCAATTATCTTTACACTTATGAGAAAATAGTTATGCAAAGGTGCAAAGATAACATCAATATTTGATTAAAACACTCTAAGATTAGCAAAGATTTAATCAAATCACAAAGATTGTCCCTCTTTAAAGTGCCAGTAGAATTTTGTTCCTGTTGATGCCTCTAAATGTATCACAGGTGTTCTTAGTGTTCAAAGAACACTTTTCATTTTAGAATTTTGAGCATGAGTAGTAGGTTTTGGCAACTTATATTACCTATGGTCGAATAACAGTAGAGCGATGTTTACTTATTCCACAAAATTTATATTAATTGATGGTTGGGAGCCACCATGGTTCAAATATTTACAAAGTGTAAGTATCTATGCTAATACTAGTGAATTATGATCAAATTTTAAACTACAGACTAATTCTAGAAGGACATTTACAATGAAATCTAACCTAAAGTGATCTGGTTAAAAAAGAAGTAAAAGAAAGGGTAAGGTAGAAAAAGAGTAAGTGATTGATGATCTTAGCCACAAACATTATGAAAAAGATTTAGTTACAAATGAATATGCATTTAAGTAATACATAGTGTAAAATAGCATAAGCTCAGATCTCACTACACACAAGGCAAACCTGTACGGATGATATAAGGAAATATAAGTAAGAACTAAATTTATTTTAAATATTTTATACCACACTCAAATAAAACTTACACATCTTAATGTAGAGAAAATAAAATGAAGAAAATTCAAGATCATTCAACTAATCTAGCATCAGCACAAGTTAGCAACCATGTAATTAATATATAACTCATAATTTAGAGAAACCATTCAAATTTAAGACTTCAAACTAGCAATTGACACAAACAAACTTAAACAATCTTTACATAATTCCTTGATCATATTAACTAATCAAATTATACAAATTTTGATCAAAACTATCCACCTTTTACAAAATGGTAATACTACATTTCATAGGAGGACAAAGTAGTATACTGGTTAGTCACAGGATAGAAATGTACAAGGACATTTTTCCTTTTTCTACAAGGTGTTATAATACACTTACATTTGTAAATTAAATTGACGTAGAGGCAAATATACTAATAAACTTTAAAAATTGCTTGCTATTGTGTTCCAAAAGGCCTCTAAGTTAATTCTTTTATTCTTGAATTGCAATTAGACTCTCTTTTAGCTCAATTGTGATCAATCTAAGCTCCAATTAGTGATTTTATGAAAGTTTGAGGCTCTCTTGAAGCTTTAATGATGATGGCTTATTTGGAATTTGGCTCATATGTGCATTTTTGAGCATCCAAAATATTCATTTTTGTTGCTTTGTGCTTGCATGGTACTTATTTGGCATCTATATATCACTTTCATGACATGTTTCATAAATTCCTTTGAAGAACTAGCCATTGGTATTTAAAAATTGCTTTTTTATTTGTACCATTTGATCAAGATCCAAGGATCAATGTAAGCTATTGATCATGATATGGGTCCTCATATGTCATTGGCCATATTTGAATTGAGCCCTATGGTTGTGTCATTTTGCATATCTATGGGCTTATTAAACTCTATATCCTACACTAGTTTTACATTAAATGTGCATCTACCAAGTGTTGAGCCATAGACTCTCATATAACTATTCAATAGTCATCAGTGATTTCATGCCATTGGATCATCTAGCCTGATGAAGCATGAGTTATTGATCTTATGAGCTACAAGAAATTTAATCAATTCATGGATATAACAAAGGACTAAGGTTAATTGTTTTTATCTAAGTCTATTTCATATTATAGACTTAGTTTAAAGCATTTTATGCTATGTTTTAAATCATAATATCAAATGACCCATCAAGTGATATAAAACATGCCCCATTATCTAAGAAAAATATTCAAAGAGCTTGAATTTTATGACCTTGTATATATCAATGATGTCCTCATCGATGTCAAGTGAAATTCATGAGAATGTCAAATTTAAGCTCATGAAATTCTTTAGATTTGATGGGCTTAAATTTGATGGTCTTATGGATGTCAATGACATCCTCACAAATGTCAACTGATGGTCATGTGATTGTCAAATTTAAGCTCATCGAGTTCCTATATTCTATGGATCTTAGATTCAATTCACTTCATCTGACCAGGAGCCATGATGAAGTGAGAGCCATCTAATCAATATCCAAGTGATTACATGTCATTGGTTCATTTAGTCTTGATGACTATGAGAGTGCCACATGGCATCTTTGTGGGGATTCTCAGGCCTTTGAATTTTCATCATTATATTTTCTCCATTGGATCCTCAATCTTGATGAGGTGTGAGCTACCAATCATGATCTAGATGCTCACACATGATTGGTCTAATGGACTAAATGCTCAGGTTCATCAGGTTTTCCTTGCTTCATTGGATTATCCCCTCATGATGGAGTGTGGATAGATGGATCTATAGAGAAGTGAGGTATTTAAGTTAGGACCTCAGATGAAATAAGACTTAGGCTAAAATTTTAAGACTAGGGTTTTATTCATGTTAATAAACATGAATGGGACCTTAGCATTAAGGCTTTAGGATAAATAGGTAATAATGGGGACCATGCTAGAAAATTAAAAGGATCTTTCCAATCACAATCATTAGACTTAGTTAGAAATAAAGGAAAAAGGGGAAAGTAATGAAAAGGGACCAAACATGATTTTATGTTAGGGTTTGGTTGTGTTGCAAAACACAGCTAAGCCTTAGCATAAAATTAGGCTTAAGTCATAATTTGAAATATTCCCACCACATGCTCCCACAAAATGAAAATTTTAACCAAGGGTTTATGTTATGGTTTTTTGGAGGAGAGATTCTAGAATATGAATTTAGATTCAAATTTTCACAAACCAAAGGCTAGTGAAAACTTAAATAGAGTCAATTTATAAATTCTAAGCATGATCTCTTCATAAGGGCTCCATGAAACCTGAAACTATAAGACAAGAAGACCAATTATTAGAAACATTAGGCAAGATCAAATCAAAAACATAAAATAGTAAGCCAAATTTATCAATGTGGATGATCTTCAAATTCTAACAATGATCTAATCACAATGTTTGCAGTGTTTAGGGTTCAAAGTATTTGTAGGACCCCACTTTTCAAAATTGGGGACTATGTTTAACTCAACACCTCTTTGTAATATATTAAATATCTCACTAAGGCTCTTTAACAATCCTAGCCAGTGGAATTGATTTATAGCAATCATAATAACTAAACACTTTTCAAAATCTTGTACTTGTTTCTCATGGCCTAGAAATGGTCTGCAAAAGATGGTTACAAAAACTTATTTGATCTCTAAGTCATTCATCACCCTTAAAAACACTCTATGAAAATACCTCTCCTACAACTTAATCACCCATTTCCTTATTCCTCAGAAGATCAGTTCTTTACTTGTTATAAGCTCTTATATGCTAAAATGGCCTAATTAGTCTTTTATGGTATGAAATATCAATAGACTACTTCAAACTGATACCAATGCACTCTAGAAATTTCTTACACTATTTAAATAACTCTTTACAATCTCATCTACCAATTCTCTTCCCTTATCCAACTCAATCTTGGACCAAATCCCCCTCTAAACCCATGTTCTCATACTCTTAGAATCCCATTAGGTCTCCATTAGTCCTATGACAAAGCTCAATCTTAAAATCCATACTTGTCCTATTAGTACCATTATAAATCTTATTAAGTATTTTATAACTTTTTAAAACACATCAGATTATAACATTTCAATAACTTTCAATGGTTGGGTTTCAAGATATGCACACTTATAGGTTAAAATCCTAGGTCTGATTTTACCAATTTGTGTATAGGCTGAGAGCGTTCAAAATTGTGTAGTTGAGTTTTTAGACTATTTATTGAGTTAATTCATCCTATACAGACTCTATCCATAATAAATTAACGTTTTTACAATAATATTATATGTTATAGGTCTTATCCCACTAAGAACTTAGAGTTCCAGACCTACAAGAAACTGTAGATGACCATGAGCATACAAAAATATTTCAAATTAAATCACTAATATTCTTTATTTCTTATAAGGTTATATTTCCCTTAATGTGACTCTATACACAAGACTTATAGTCAAGATAAGTTACTAGTATCTAACAACTACCAATCTAAGACTAATTCTATCACCAGTATAGAATTTAATTAATGAAAAGATAGGTTCAACAACCCTTCTTATTTCATTGGCATTCTTATAGAAATAAAGCTTTTCAAGAATAAGAAATGTCAATATTTCTAATTGTAGGCTCTGTCATACCATTTCAATTTTCAACATTATCCTAACAAGATAATCTTAATCTCATAACACTTGTAATCCTTAAGAATACTTCAAAACTAATCATTTATAATACTCTAAACACAAGTACAATGTTTGTAACTTTCATGAACCTATTTCTAGGTTACTATCACCATTATAAGATTCAATTAAAAAAAAGTCATGTTGAACACCCCTTAATTATTTCATTTACATTCTTATAGAAATAAAGCTTCTTAAGAACAAGAAATGCCAATCTTTATAACTGTAGGATCTCTCATACCAATCTGATTTGCAACATTATCCTAAAAAGTTATTCTCACTCTCATAACATTTTTAATCCTTAATAATACTTCAAAACCAATCATTCATAATAATTTAAACACAAATGATTCAAACAAGACTTACTTCATTATTTTTCTTAAATATTCATGTACAAAATAAGAATGCCATGTATAAATGCCATATATAGGAATATAATGTCAATAATACATGCATTGTCATATCGGCATATAAAAAATTACATCATGTCTAATAACATAGTATCTAATGTCAGGTGAATACATCATATACGCATGTACAATGCCAAAAATGCATACATCACCATATAGGCATACAAAAAAGCACATCATCTACAACATGTTGATCATAAAATAGTCTCCCTTTCTTTGCCTTCATCAAAGAAGACTCTCCCTAGGATGCCCTGCTTGTAGATGAAGATATCCTGAATGACTTGGATTGATCCAAGGTTGGACTACAGGTACTATACTCATAGATCTCTTATAGTTGAACCTATTAAAATATAAAAAATATTATAAAATTAATAAGTATACATGAAACCAAGTTAAGAAACACATTTTAAACTATAATAAAAAATAATTTAAACATGCACTTACTACAAGCTCATCGTACTTCTTAATTTTTTGATGATGCTTGATTGGGTTAGTGCCAAGTTCAACTACATGAGTAAGTGTGTCAAATGATAAAGAAACATGAATATCTATCATAGTATTCATCTGAATTAGATTATAAAATGTCATATGATATCCATACATAAAAAATACATTCATGCATATAAGTTATATTTTCCCAAGTATGTAGTAAAATTATTAAAACAAAAGTGATAAATTATAATTCAAAACTATAAGTGAATATCTACCTTTTGCGAGTTCCTATGTAGATGACATTGCCACAATAATGCCTAAATATGTCTCAACTTGCAATGATGGAGGAGTGTCCACCCTAGTCATTAGATGAACAAATAACCTAATAACTAATATCTTGGGAAATTCATTGATTAGACAATTTTCTAACAAACTTAGTCTTGCATAATATATGAAAATATCTAATGAGGTCACATGAAGCATGAATTTGACAAGTGGATATGTTTAATGTGACTTGTAACACCACACTAAAGGCAAGAAATGTTAGTTTCATGAGGGAAAATGACAAGACATCCAAGGCAATGATGCATCTCCCATACTTATTGATGTAGAAGCATCCTGCAAACTTTTATATATGGTCCTATAGTTAGTCTTAGAAGGGTTGATAGTTGTCAATAAACCTTGAATGAGGCATTTAGTGTGTGTCTTAGGTCATATATAGGTCTTGGAGTGTTTTCCATCCAATACTTGTTATTTGAAATTTTAAATGTATTTGAGTGAATATTTGCTTAAATTATAATAATTAATGTGTCTAATAGGTTCTAGATTGTCAGATATGTGGATAGGAGTCTCCTAAGTTTTGTTAATGTCATATCTAGATTTATTACTAATTTAAAGGTCTTAAATGACTTGATAAGTATTCAAACATCAATTTTTATAATTTGAGATAGGTTTGTTAAAGGAATAAGGACCTAAATTAACACATCCTAAACATGAATAAATATTCAACAACATGATCAATTCGAATCTATCATTTTAGGGATACTTAAGATGAAGGGTAAAGTATAAAAGACCAACTTTGCATCATTGGAGGAATATAACTTCTGTTTGAATCCCTGATATTTCACAAAAACTTGGAAATAGTTAGAAAAACAAGCCTAAAAGATGATTCCAAATGTTTTGAATCTACTAAAGCCTTACAATCACATTTATTGAAATCTAAGTTTCATGTAAACATACAACCTTGTATCTATAAGACAACAAGGAAGGATTTATGAGTGATTTTTTTAAAAATTAAGTCATTGAATGCAATTTAGGTGTTGAAACATCCTTGATACACCTATATACACTAGTTTGGATGCATGTATAGCTTTGCTAAGGTTTATATCAGATTTTGACTTGATTGAGGTCATTAGGCTTAATTGTCTTAAGGCAGTGACTTTGTATAATTGAGGATAGTCCTATGAGCTATGGTGTCTAAGTTGATTTGTTTTTAAATTTTGATCATGTTAACACCTTGAATACTTTACTTATAGACATTCAGTACTTTTTATGCCAACTGAGTATTGGTGTGATCAAAAAGCCCTTAGAAATAATCATTGTGATAAGATGAGTAACCTATATAGGTGTTTGTTGAGAAGTTTGTAAGCTAAGTTTTAATCTTTAAGACACTTAGTGTCATAGGTTTTTTTTATGAGGGACATCTTAAAAATCCTTTTAATAGTGTCTATAACCTTATAAAATAGGTCTCATCAAAATATAAAGAAACATATAGAAAATAGACCTGAATATTATAGAGATAAGAGTGAGTGGATGGTCTTCTTTACAAGTGAATGATTTTGGTTATTGGAAACATAGTTTTAAAGTCAAGATAAAAGTAAAAAATTTGAGAGGGAGGATGATTTTATAAAACTATGTCAAACCATGTTAATACATCAAATAATAAAAAGTCCAAAAAAATTATATTAGGTTTTTTATATTTTCTTACACAAAATCTATCAATGATGCAATTAAACTGGATGAATGTAATTATAAAGAATATAATATTCACTTGAAATTTTACCTCTAGAAATGTATATGGTGTCATACTAACATGAATAGATGTAGTATTGGTTGGCCCACTACCTAGATCGATAAATTAAAATTGTGATGTCAAAGGTAATGTCTCCTCCTAGAACACAAAAATAATACACACACACACACACACACACACACACACACACACACACACACACACACACACACACACACACACACACACACACACACACACACACACACACACACACACACACACACATTATTTATTTTAAATGTGTAAATTAATTTTTAGTTTTTTAATTTGTAAATATAACTTGAAAAATTTAACATGAAATTTATATAGAAGATACCTGCATGGTGTAGAGACCAATTTTTTAAAACCAAACGTGTGTGACAAAATTCATTGGTCAAAACCATATCCTCAAATCCCCTTGAAGTTCCATCATCATCATCTGAAGGTATAGTGCATATAGGACCACAATATCTACATGGATGGGGTTGGGTATACCCACTAGGTGGAGTATCTCAAGTATCTATCTTAGAAATCTTACTCATATGATGAACGAGTGTATCAGTAAGCACACTAAGTTTATGAAAAGTATAAATCTCTACAACCTCCTTCACCATAGATGGAATATTTAGATGAAGTGGATTTTGGGTAGGGATATTTGTAGGTTGATTATGTGCACAATGTGCACCTAATTGATCCTACATAGAGCCTTTCACTTGGACCTAAAACTCACCATAGTCAAAATAGTTTAGAATCTCATTGAGGACAAACTCACAATAGAGTTTCATAAAAAATACAATGAGAAATCATGATTTTTACATGGTGGATAATCAAACACCATCCACCATAACTCCCAAAAATTGGCTTTAATCAAATTGTGTTGGCATCAATAGATTGGGAAATGTTTAGTCATTAATGGAAATGATGCAGTGGTGGTTAGGTTGATGAATAAGGCAAATTTTTTTTCTTTTTTATTTCTTTCTTATTCACATCATATGCTAATAATTTTTCATCATAGTAAGCCCTACAATTATGGCTATATGAGCTCCATCTATCAATTTGACTCATTATCGAGTCAACTTGACCTAATACTAACTTTAGGGTATTAGCCAAAAAGGTATGGTGGGTGTTAGTGGAAGTGGGATCCCTCATTCTCATAATTACCCACTCAATTTCAATTTTTTTCTCCACTATGTGTTCAGTTATATCTTCTTGACTACAAGGGGGATATATTGGAACTATATGAGGGTTAGGAGGGTTAGATGAATGGTTAGGAGGGATAGGCATAGGGTTATGTAGAGGGTTAAAATGCTGACCTATTAAAGAAAAGTTATAGATTAAACTATACAAAAAATTAAAAATTTACAAAAATTGATTTAATTTACTATTACTTAACTCATCTTCATGGCATCATCATTGAATGCGAGAGAAAAACCAAAACTAATGGGAGCAAAATGTGAATGAGAGTAAAATGTGAACAAGAGAAGATAAAATGAATTAGTGATTTGGTTTATTCTTGTTTTTATGTTTTTAGGAATGTGTACATATTCATTATAATTATAGAAATGCGTATGCATTCCCATAATGAGTACACATTTCTATTAGTAAAGGAATGCATATGCATTCCTTTTGCCAAAAATGTGTATGCATTATGGCTTGGGTATACTGATCCATAATGTGTACACATTATGTCTATAATACATATGCATTATGTCCATAACATGTACGCATTATGTGACAATGAATACCCATTATGGGAAATGTCCATGGAATTATCCCCCAACTTCATTTACATAGCCATCTCATGATTCTTATTATGTGCTAACTAAATTATTATCAATATAGTTCTTAAGGAGTGGTAACACCCCTTCTATTTTCAATAAGATAAAGATATTAGAGTGTTCTTCATTCTCTTTTGTGTTAGGATCCTTATTCTAACTTTTTATCATCTTGGGCTCAATGTAAAACACAAATTTGACTCCTTAAAAGTATTAATCATATTTTTATCTTTCTAAAAGACAAGACTTTTAATTATACTTGTAAGAATGTTTATGACCTTTGTGGGAGGTGTTATCTATTATTTTTATGCCTCCATCATCTTAGGTTTGGTATTTATATTGGTATATTGTAATAATGACCTTAGGGCCACTAGATGCCTTATGTGCATTATTTTTAAGAAACCATTTCTTCAATTATTGATAAATATGGATCATCCCCACATACTTATGAAACCTTTCCTTCTAGACAATCTTTCATAAAATATATGGGCACTCCTTTGTATTATGTGGTTCTATAAAATATCCATAATAGGGGAACTTAGAACCATACCTCTAGTAATTATATAATGAAATGCACATTAAACATGTTCTATGAGGAAATGTACATCTACCTCTCCCACCACATTTTCATTTTTAATAACAATATCCAACATATCTTAAACCTTGATGTGAGGTTTCAACTATGGCCTAGTGTATTCATAACTCACACACCTCATTTATTTCATGTATCACCCAAATTTTATCTATATAATGAGTGGTAATGTCACAAAATTTTCTATACAAAGACATATTAACTTTCTTTGCCCTTTATATTAGTGGGTAGGTTCTTAAATTATTATCCTCTTAGTATAAGTCAAAATAATTTAGGAGTGCTCTATATTTTATCCAATGACCATTGTTCTTGCTATGGCCCTCAACTTTAAAATTAGTGCTCCATAACACACTTTTGGTTTCATGTGCACTACATGTAGTCATACTAAATATTTGAGATGTCTTGGTAATAATTTTCACCTACATGAAGGGGTTGATCCTAGTATTTATGCTCCCAAAGGATTTATCTCTCAAATTAGATTCCAAGGATTCTCTTGTATTTTATGAATGTCTTCATAAACAATGCATGCCAAAAAAATACTAATAGACCCCCCCTCTCCCCGCCCCCCCTGCCCCCCACACACACACACACACAAACCATTGATCATGTTGAAAGGGATGAATATAATATGGAATCATAGATATACACTTCCTTAACCTTACATCACAAGGAAATATGATTTACATGACATCATGTTTGATATCCTTCAATGTGGAGATTTTTTATTTTTTGAACCCTAAAATGTCAAACTCCTATAGATATGCTTGGCTTGACTGGTCATAATATCCTACTACCTAGTGTGGTTCATACTTATGATAACACATACGCATGTGATCAATTAAAGTAGTGGAAAAATAACTTGCCTTTCAGTCAAATGCAGTGATTCCCTTACTATGCCAAATAATCTCACACTTATGAACATGATCAGTAACATTATTTAGCGATTTTTACTCATATAGTTTCATAGAAATTTCATAAATGAAAATTTGTTTTAGGGCAATTGGAACTACCTAAACACTACTCGTTATGAATTGGTTCCTCTAAAGGCACCCATATTTCCACCTATAATAAGTGGCTATCAAAATCCTTCATTTATTGAGTTGATATTTTCTATAGAAGGACTAACGCTTGGAGTAACAAGTATGGTATTCACTGATGTCCTTCCCATGGGATTTTTTTTCTTAACCCCATTTGGAGCTTTTTATTATGGTATTTACTTACATAATAAGATTATTGCAACATGTAGTTGGCATGTTATACATGATTATACTAGTATTCCTTATTGGATGTGTGGTTCCTTCTTGTCCTATTTTATAGTAAGGTGTGATCAATTTCAAGATCCACTACTAAGCTTCTTGTCTTCTAAACTTGTCTATTATCGACACATCTACACTTTTAATGAAATTTTCTTCTATTTGATAATAAAATTATAGGATATAACTTCACATTAATGATGAGCTTGAATTATTTTAGCTATTACATGATTCCACATGTCCATTAGGTCCCAAGAAACCCATTTAGTGGACCCTTCCACTAGCAAATCAATTTTGTAGTCTAGAGCGTACACCTCTTATTCTTTTATAACACATTTCCTCTCCATGGAATTCAACCTTGTTTCCTTCCCATTTGGGATAAGTCATTGTGGCATCCTCGTGACTCAATTCCTTTGTAATTCAATTATTTGAATTAATAATTAATGGAAATTCAAGGAAATTTTGAAAAGTTAAGTTAATTAAGGTCAATATAGGAAATTTTCAAAAAAGGTAGGGTCAGTAAGGGAAAATTATATAAATTCAAGATATAAGTGTGAATTTAACAAATTAAGGAAATTTATGAAAATTTTAAAAACTTAAGGCAAGTTATAATAAATTCAAAAATTGGGTCGAATTACTTACAACTATGAAATTAGGGAAATTAAGGTCAATTACGGGTAACTTAAAAAGAATAAGGGAAAATGTCAAATTAAAGAAAATTTGACAAATTTGTGGACTTTTCAAAAAATCAAGGCAATGTAGGAGAAATTTGAAAATTAAGAGAAATCTAAAAAAAATAGGAAAATTTTGAATGTATACGGTAATGTAGGAAAAATTATGGAAATTTGGGTCAAGTTTTATAAAAAAAATAGTGAAAATTTGACAGATTTAAGGCACATTAGTGAAATTTTAAAAAATGATAAATTAGGATGAATTATAAATATTAAGGTGATTTATAGTAACATTGGAAAAAATAAGGCATTTCCTAGAAATTTAAGAAAATTTTGAAAAATAAGATAAATTATTGAAAATGTACAAAACTAAGGCAATTAAGGGCAATTTAGGAGAAAATAGGATGAGGGGAAATTATGGAAAATTCAAGAAATTTAATGAAAAATAAAAAAGGGAATTAAAATGAAATTTTGAAAAAATCATGGAAGTTAAAGAAAATTTTAAAAATTATAGGAAATTCAAAAAAGTAATGACAATTTTAACAATTACTAGAATGAAAAAAGGGGTTAACTTAGGAAAATAGGGAAAATAATGGTTAAAGTAAAAAACTAAGATAATTTAAGGAAATTGGTGAGAAAATTTAAAAATAAAGAAAGGTAGCGGTTAATTAAAAAAATCTAAAATTTAGGTGAATTGAGACATTTTAGGACAAATAAAAAATTAAGGGAAATCAGGTGAAATTATGGAAAATTCAAATACTTATATTAAATTAGGGTCATTTAGAAAATATTTGAAAAATAGGGGAATTAGGAAAATTTTAACAAATTAGGGAAAAAATCAAATAAATTGGAGAAATTAGGGAAAGTTTCAAAATTTAAGGAAATTTTGAAAATTAAAAAAAAATTGAGTGCATTCAAAAAATTAAGTTAATTTAATTTGATTTCAAAAACTTAGTAAAATTTATGTTAAATTATGGAAATTAATGAAATTTTAAAAAGATAACGTAATTTATGACAAATTTAAAAAATTAGTTTAAATTACTTCAATTCTAAATAAAAATGAAATTAAGCTTAATTGAGAGTAAATTAGATCAAACTTGAAAAAAATAGGTAATGTTCAAAACAATGTAAATTTAGTGTAATTTAGGGAAATTTTGAAAATTCAGTTAAAAATTGAAAAATAGTAAAATTCAAAAAATCAAGGTAATTTAGGGAGAATTTAAGAAATGAACAAAATTAAGGTAGATTACTAATTTTTTATAAAAATAAATGAAATTTACAAAAAAAATTCAAAAAAATAGGTTAAATTACTAAAAAAAATTTAAAAAATAGGGCGATGAAGCTTAATTTAGGCTAAATTATAAAATCTAAGGAAAATTTTCACAAATGTATGGAAACTCAACACAATATAGGTAAAAGTCTAAAAATAAGGGAAATTAGGGAAGATTCACAAATATAAAAGAATTAGGGAAATTCAAAATTATGATAAAGTAGAGAAATTTAAGGAAATTTTTAAAATTTAAGAGAAAATATGGGAAATTTGTCAATTTAGTGTAAATTCAAAAAAATAGGGAAAATAAAGAAAATTTGAGAAAATTATGATGAATTCAAAAAATTAAAGTAATTTAGGAAAAATTCAAAAAATAAGCAAGTATAGGTGAAATTCAGTAAAGTTATGAAAAATTAAAAAATTAATGTAATTTAACAAAAAATCAAGAAAATGGTTAAATTATTGAAAATTCATAACACTCAAAAAACAAAGGGAAAATTACAGTGAATGAAAAATTAGGAAATTTTTAAAAATTAAGATAATTCAAGGAAAATTTGAAAATTTAGGCTAAATTAGGAAAAAATTAAAAAAAACATATTTTTTTGATAAATTGGGCCAAGTCATGGAAAATCTTTAAAAAAATGAAAAATACAAAACAAAAAAGATCAATTGAAAAATTAAGGAAAATTCAACATTTTTAAATTATGGGTAGTTTTATAAAAAAATATAGCATGTAAATATTTTAAATTCCCTTTTTTTGTCAAATTTGTAAATTTTCCATCAATTTTTTAGTCAAATTTATGGGAACCCTGAGTTAAGTAACAATTTTATGGCTACATTTGGGGGTACTCTTGGTATAGCTACACCATCCACTCACCTACATTGTTATGTATGATCCCCTATCCACTCACCCACATTCCTCAACTTCTTTGTCTAATGAACCATATCCTTCTGGTTCACCTTTAGACCTACCTTTCATTCACATTCCTTGTACATGGACATGAGGGGTGATGATTATCCTAACACATGTCCCCATGTATCTCCCCCTAAAGAGACAACACTAAATAGTGAGTGGGATACATAGCCTCATGGATTCATTAGGGAGATGCATAGGAGGCCTTATTTTGAAAACACATACATGAATTTATACTTATATGCTTGCAAGGATGTATTTCAAGATAAAAATGACACATATATTAAAATGTTTTAAATTAATTGTATATTTATAACTATGTTTTAATATCTTTTAATTAAAATTATATTTTAAATTTATATTTTTCTATGTTTTGTATTTGTAAGCCCTAAAATATCACCATATAATTTGATGCATGGAATGCAAAAAATATTGTGCATTCTATCAAAAAATGTTTAAAAATATTAGATTTATGTCTTCTATGTTGAATTCCCAAATAAATGCAAAACATGGGTGGTAAGTAAATTAGGGAGGCATATAGCACCCTATTGGATGAGGGTGTGTTTTTTTATAAGAAAATAATTTGAATAATATAATTAAATATTCTATTCTATTTTTTATTTTACTATACAAATTAGATAGAATCATATGCAAAGGCTTTCATACAATGAGAGAGGATAATATAAAGAAAACACTAAATTATAATGTACGATGATAAAATTATAAAACTATTGGGAGGTATATTTTATTATGTTATTTATTCATTTTTTCTTTGATTTGTTTTTAAAATGTCGTATTTTCTAGAATTACACATTTTTAGACATTTTTCTAACCAATTTTGTATATTTTAATTATTTAAAGTGTTTTTCATTACAAATTTTGGTCCCCAAAGGAGCCTTATTAAGTATTGGGAAAGTATTGGTATTCTAGGTCAATTAAGCCATAAACAACAATATATAGAGGGCCTGATTTAGAAAAGAAAAAGGTGACCAATCCCATAGGACCTATAGGCTTTGAAGGAACATGCACCTAATTTATAAGGATATTAGTTTCAATTATTGTTTCACTAATAAATATATGATTTTTATTTTTTTATCATAATATCATTATTTAGTTTATTTTCATTTTTTAATAGGAGGGTTATGATGAGGTTGTCCAATTAATTAGCATAAGGACCTCATGTGTACTTATATATGTCCATCCTTTTATAAGCAAATACAAACAAATGGATTCCAAATGAAACAAGTAGACTATTTAAATTAACTATGGAATAATTTGAATATTATTTATAGAACTTATAGTCTAATAATTATTCATGTTTATTATTTTTTTAATGATGTTTTTACCTATCATTTTGCTACATTTTATGTAGAGGAAATGTGAAGCCCCAAATTCAAAGTGAAAGAACAATAGAAACTATTAATTTCATGAACACTTCCATATTATCCTCTTTAAAGAAATGGTTCTAGGCCCCAAACAACTCTATACAATGTTTCCAATGTCAAAACAACTTTAATCGGTGTTGGTGTCGACACTAGGGATGGTTGGGGAGGTGTGAGTGAGAGTGATTGTTAGGGAGTCATTACTGATGGATGGGATATTGTATTTGAGCATGATGACCTTGAAATTGTATGGCATCAATTAAGAATTTATGACATTTTGTATTATTATATTATTATAAATTTGACTTTATTAATATATTTTTATTATCATGTTTAATTTGTTATTGTGTCATTACACAATTTATGTTTGAAATCCAATTTACTTTAAAAAGATTATTTTTATTTTTATGTATAGTGTTACAATTGACATTAACATTATAATTATATAATTATACATATAATAAATATATAATTTAAGAACATTATTTTATGATTAATAATATTAAATAAATTTTACTAACTAAAAAACACTACATTTTTTATTAATTTAATCTTAATTAACTAAAAAATATTGTTTTTAAATATAATTTAAAATAATAAAGTCAAAAATAATTTATATTTTAATTTGAACTATTTTTGTAATTTAGAATTATTGTCAGAGTTAAATTCGCCTTTAAGTCAAACCTAACATCATAGTTAAAGTTGGACCTAGCATTGCACTTAAATTCAAACCTAGTCTCAAACTTAAAATCACCTTAATGATGAAAATCAAATCAAATTTAGTGACATAATTAAATTCAAATTTAGTGATGGAGTTAGATTCATGTTTATTAATTGATTTAAAGTAAATATTAGTGATGGATTTAAAGTCACATTTAGTGATGCATTTAAAGTCAACAAAATGAGGTTAGTGACATTGGTAACATCATCTTTAATTCACCCTATTTTCACATGTTCATGATGCCTAAGTGATGTTAGCCTTTATTCTTGAGGCGACATTGGAAGCATCTTAAGGTAAATTTTAAGGTGGCATTATATTGATGTAATATAAATGGACTAAAGATACATGTTAGACTTCAAAAATTGACTTTAGAGAATAAATTTAGTCTTAATTATTTTTCATTAGATTTAAATGGCTTTTAATGTGACTTAGGGTGAATCTAAATTCAAATCAAAATAATCAAAATGTTGAAGAGAACGTATGACATTGACACGGTAGTGATCTTATTGAAATGTTACGGTGGTTGAAATGAAGACAAGTTTAATAAATATAACTATTTTCAAGGTCATTGGATTGTTGGAATTTTTTATACCTTAAGGATTGACTATAAATATTTTTATCATTTTTTTTCTTGAGGAGAAGTTTTGGTGGAAATAAAATGTTGAAGTGAAGGTATGATATTGACTTGATAATAATTCTCCCAATTTTTTTGGTTTTGAAATAAATCAAAATGCAAATTTTGGCTTATGCCACTATTTTTTTTTTTAAAGTATGAAAAAAATCAATTATTTTACTTTGGATTGTGAACCATTAGTATTTTTTAGAAAAGATGATAAATTTTATATTTTTGAAATAATGTTACTTTATTTTATGTCCTTATGTCTAAATGGCATAAACACATTAAATTAAAAATTATTTTTTATTGAAAATAATTTTCTTGGTGATTCAAATCTATAAAATAAAAAGTGGAGGGCCCATCAACCTTCCCTTATTTTATTTTTTATTTATTTTTAATGGATAGACATCAAAATGACAATGCAATAGAGAAATTGTAGGTTGAGAAAATAAGAGGCTCCATATAATATATAAGAAGTGGGTAAGTGCACAAAGTTTGGGGATAAAAGGGGGCCTACCTATGGATATGTTTTTATTGAAAATAAAAAATCTCAACTTTTGTAGATTTTTTGAGATGTCTACACTCAAAATTTGAAGATGGTATAAAAACATGAATTATATAATTTCAAGCCTAGTTTCCAAAACACTATTTTTGTTATATAAAATGATTAAGTAGGTCAAACATATAAAATTCAAATAATAAATCCTATTTTTTTAGTAAAATAGAGTAGATAGTCATGTCACATATAGTTTCCTCTATTAATAATATAAGTATTAATATTGGATTTTGAGACTACTAGTTTATACCTTTGAAATTATTACTGAGTTAGATATACATATGTTGTATGGGTGATGGTTATAGTATCATCTTATCTATCTATAAGATTAATACTTGGATACTAGTTGCATCTAAAGTATTGATTGAAGAAATAAACTAACCCATTGGTTAAAATTAATATGATTCAATTAGTTTACAAACATCCTAAATCAGAGTTCAAGATGAATATATCATACTAAATTTACAATATAAATAATCAAGTATAATAAATATTAATGTAATCCACATTTTAGTCATAAATTAGCTTACAGCCACTATTGTCATAATATTCAAAATAATTTACAAGTGGCATAACCATTGCTATGTTGAATATCCATCAAATAATAATGTACAATATAGTATAAAATCAAATATAAAATATAATTTATACAACAATATAAAAAGATATTCACATTAGCTCAATGATCCATAAACATAGCCTAGGTATAATGCCAATGGTTGAATCAACTGGTAGAGGGAGAGCATCATTTGAGTTCTTTATCTCCAACCATAGACCAATGGTCTCTTACACACCTCCCCACTTGGAGTGGCCATACCCTTAATGGAGGGGTAGATAATAAAAGTGAAAATATCAAGAAATTAATCAAAACCCATGTGTGTAGAACCACTAAAACATGCAGTAATCATACATACCATTTAATATAATCTTTTATCTACTATGAAATAAGCAAACACATGCAAATTAGGAAGTACAATGTAATGCAAATGTTTAAGCTATAACATTAATTTAGACAAACTTTTCATTATAGAATTGAAATATAAGAATATGATTCAATTCCACTCACACAAAACTCTCTACTACTAAATCATGACTATAACATGATATCAGGGGATAGGTATATGAGTTACCCATTAGCATACACATATGACTATCTCCTATTATCCAAAATATATTTCATCAATTCTCATATAGATATTTGAATAAGAACAATTTAAACTTCAACATAAACAATCCAAATAGTATTATATGATGTGACCAATCATGAATCATGAATTTCAATATTATCCATTTACATAACCATAAAAATGACAACACAATATATTCAATAAACTATATTAAAACTATTTGTGTTTAATAGACTCAAACAAAAATCAAGTCATTTTATGTCCCTTATTCAAACCATGTGTGTGTGTGTGTGTGTGTGTGTGTGTGTGTGTGTGTGATGATGAAACTTATTCAACAACATAATCCATGAAATATCTAAATAAATCATAAATATAATAAAATCTATATGTTTTATTATACATCTCTCCATTAATTATTTCATCATGTTCTATTGTGAAGGAAAATCATTATAAAATAAGGTTACATTTTGGTTATATTTTACAAACGAGATTTTCCCTATTCTCACTTATAATAGAGCCATCATAAACATTATAAAAATCTAAGAAGGGATATATAATATATTGGAATCTACTCTTTATATTCATTACCAACAAAACAACCTAAATGAAAACACCCTTACATCTATATAATCACCGAGGACTATTATAGATAGTATTTACTTATTTAAATATTATACTCAAAATTCAATGTAATCACATACAATTATGTAAACGTCTAGATACAACAACTATAAAATTAAATGAATATCTTAATGTTTATATAGTACCTATATTTACTCCTCAAATTCATGCTAACCATTGACTATTGTCCTCATTAATAAATACTATCACTTTATAACTCAATCCAGAATACCTTAAAATTAAAACAAGTCTAGGCTTAATTTTATTACTTAAGACTACATAAGTGAATAAAATATCTTAATTTATAGAAATAAAAATATGTATTTATACATTGGTTATGCATACCATTGGAATAATATTTCCAAAATAGAATATTAGGTATAGATATTTATTTAGACATCTTCATACAAATATATCATACAGGTTTGAAAAATTTCTATTAATACCTATAACTAGTTATAAAATGAGATAATATAAGTCAAAGTATGATATATTGATGATGATTGTATATATTATTAAATACACCACCATTTATCATAAAATTCTCAATTATTTGTAACATATATGCATATATATTTAATTTTTTATTAATACATTTTAACTATGTGATTACAAATCTGATTGTACATGCATAGATTTTTCATTATGCAAAAAGTCTATATTCAGGCCTATGAACACTCACTCATAAACTCATATATTATTTAAATATACATATATACATGTATAAAAATATAAGCGTGTGCGCGCACGCGTGCACACGCGCACACACACACACACACACACACACACACACACACACACACACACACACACACACACACACACACACACACACACACACACACACACACACACACACACACACACACACACACACATGGATATTATGACCAGGCTCATAAATAATTATTAAGTTATAGGTATTGATAATAAATCTAAGTGGTAACTAGATTTTAGATTGGCTCTTATTTCACTTAATTTCTTATGACCTGAGTAATTTTCAAAGTTATAGATGGGTAGTGTAAATTAAAAAGTTATAGGTATTATAAGAAATCTAAGTGGTAACTAGATTTTAGATTGGCTCTTATTTCACTTAATTTCTTATGACCTGAGAAATTTTCAAAGTTATGCATGGGTGGTGGAAATTAAATAGCATAAAATTAAGTGTGGGTGTGTGTGTGTGTGTCTATATATGTGTGTGTGTGTGTGTGTGTGTGTGTGTGTGTGTGTGTGTGTGTGTGTGTGTGTGTGTGTGTGTGTGTGTGTGTGTGTGTGTGTGTGTGTGTGTGTGTGTGTGTGTGTGTGTGTGTGTGTGTGTGTGTGTGTGTGTGTGTGTGTGTGTGTACACACACACACACATATTTACATTTACATGTGTACAAAGTTTTATATAAAAACATTTATATGCTTGTTCTCATGGAGAGAAAGCTATTAACTAGGAATAGGGCCTAGATATTTGAAAGACATATTCAAATTTTAAATCCTTTATTTATATTTTGTAGAAACCCTCTAACAAATAATTAGTATAAGTATATAATGGTTGTAACCATTTGAATCAATTCATTTATCTAGTAGTGGCTCAAGGGTTTTGAAGAGGGAGAAATTTGATATCATTCAAATCAATGCCATAATAGTCAAATAACAAATCTGAGTGATCAACATAAGTTGGATCTTCATTATATATGGCTCAAACCTTAGATATATAGGCCTGAGGATAAAACTATGTTCAATCCCAAGCTTCTATAGACTTGGTAACCTAGGAGTTAGAGTAATATTTTTTACTAAAACCTATCATATCACACATTCAATGAAATCCATAAAACCCAAAATAGAACTCATGTTTTATCCCTTTTTCTTACCATTTAAATCTATCATCAAAGAAAGGTAAACCAACATAGTTATAATGGGTTATGCCATTGAATAGGTGAAATTATATATCCCTTTTTACACATAATATCAATATCTCCTTCTCCTTGTTTTTCATGTTTTTTTCCTTCCATTCATTCTCTTTATTATACCATTCCCATCATCCATTCATATCCAGCATGACCAGGAAGATAACCTACTATTTTGAAATCTACCCATCATGTAACATCCCTTCATCAAAGTACCACTCTTTTAATTATATTTAAATCACAGTCAAAATTCCATATCTTGGCATGGTGGAAAAAAAATCTCCGTCATTCCATTGGCAAGCTCAAACCTCACAATCATAGCAATAAAAATTGAAAACCCTAAATTCCTTTCCTTTTAACCCTTTTCAAACCTTTCAAATACCTAAGATTCATTTATTTTAAACTTCTAAATATGCCTATGGTTATAACCAAAAAAATATACCAAAGTTCTGGAGTATATTTAATTTAATTTTCTTTGGGGTATCTCATCTCTCTTGTCTCTTATGTCATGCTTACATAAATACGTAAGGTGAGCCATTCAAATAAGATAAATAAAATAATTAAATAAGATAATTAACACTCTTTCCTTTACAAATAATAATGGAATCATGATTAAACAACACAATAAACTCATATGATGATTTTAATGAAAACAACACAACCATCATGAATCCAATGATAATCAAACCATGACAATTTCATGACTCATCTATATAACAAGACTCAAATGTTGCCAAATAACCAATGCAACCAATATTCATTTTATCATTGAAAAATATGTGGTGTGTGTGGGTTCAACAAAAGTCTTACAACATCAAATGTAGGTATCTACACCCACATCTTTGATGATACTGTCCCTCTTTATTTACCTTTGAGGTCAGGACAATCCTGAAACCACCTCAATTAAACAAATGGGTAATTAGTTTGAAATCATAATAATCATCGGCATATAACCATAAATAAATGTTAAATGCAAATAATATCCAAATAAATCATCATAATCATACAACATGATAAAACATATGAATCAACTATCAATCAAGATATTGATCATGAAATAATAATATAATTATCACCCATAGAGCTATAAATCAATAGTCTCAAGATCTATTATTAATTATTAAATAGTTTGTAGAGGATACTAGATGTGATAATTCATTTGTATGATGCAACCTTTTTATAAAAAAGTTTAGTATTTTTTAAAACACTTTTTTAAAAATTTAGATAAGATTGTAGAAACCTAAATCTAGCCATCGATAACCTCCAATCAAGATTTTGGCCAATTTACACATAAAATACATAATTAGGCCTAAATGATGTGAAATAGACATATTCAAGTGCTGATTCTTTTTAGTGTATCCCTAAATGGGGTAATGTAATTTATGGGCAAGCTAACTTTAATCAGATCATTCTAAGTCAAAATGCCAATTTTGCACATAGGTGCTCTGGATTGTTCTTTCCTATCAAATATTTTGCACAAGACACATGCCTTTGTTATTTTTTATGGGTAACATCCTAAATGGTGATACAGATCTAATGCATCTGACATTGCCTTCCAATTCTAATCTAGTCAAATTTTGGACCAATAACAAGGCATTATGATCAATTTGAGTAATTTGTGCATAAAGTGCTTAATCATGCTTAAGAGATAATTAACCCAAATCAAGGCATAATTAATAATTCTATGTAAACTTTTTGAAAACTTATTTTTGGAAATGAATATTTAATGCATACATCATAAGGTGACCTCATTTCTTGGGAAGACATACCTAAGCCATACATGCCACAAATATTAGGATTCATGCCCTCCATGCCTCTTCAATGCCTTCCATGATGCCCTCCATGCCTCTTAATTTCCCCTTATTCCAATGTCATGATGAGGACAATTAAAAAATTAATTAAAAAAAATTAATTAATCCTCAACCACACATCTCAATCTTAGGATGGATGGTTTAGGTTGCTTCTAGGCATTTGCAAAACTCTATAAATAGAGAGGCCATGAACATAATTTCTAATCTATTTTGGTGCAAAGTTACAATGCACAAATACATTCAAGAAGCCATTTAAATTAGTGTTACCATGCCAAATTGATTCCAAGCTAGGCCAAACTACAAGCCAAAGGTGTCAAGGAGAGATGGAGGTAGCCAAGCTTGCATTTCTAATGACTTCATGAGCACAAGCCAAACAAGACACTATAACAAGCATTTTTGAGAATCCAAGGAAGGTAAAAGACGATTTCTTTTGAATTTTAGTTGTGTGTTTTATTCATGTTCGTTAACTAAGATCTCCCTAGTGTCTAGGCCTAGAGATGTTATGATAGCTAGTGTGTTTCTTTGATTTTGTTTTCATTTTAAAACTAACACCATACTAACCATCCTCTCTTGAGCCAAATTCCTAGATCATAGATGACATGCCCAATGAGACTAGACATATTACACCTAAAAAAGATCATTTTACAACTTTAAAACATTCATTTGGACACTTAAAACTCTTGTAAATTAATTTTATAACTTTATTTTGCCATAATTTTACACAATAACCAATGCCTGTAAGACTGATATTGGTTGCATATATTAACTGATGTTAATTAGAAAAATCAACATCAGTTTTTTATTTGTTATCAATCACATTGGTAAAACTGATGTTAGTTAGTTAACTAACATCATTTAGAAAATATAACTGTCATTAGTTATATAAACCTACATCAGTCATTGTGTTTTTCTTAAAACAAAGACCCAAGAGCTCTTTTCCTAAAGTTCATTATTTCAAACCAATAAGATATTCAAAGCTAAAGGACATGCTGAGAATTTTACTACAAGATCAAGCTTGACATTTGCTAAAAACATGTTTTAAATCATGTTTTGCATGTTTAAAAATAAATTAAGAACTTTGTTTTGGTGTTTAATGAAAAATTTAGATATTTCGATGAATGATTTAAAAGCTCATAATCTTAAGACCAAGGGGTCAAATGAACACCACCAAATCTTTCATTTGGGCTTAAAATTAAACACACTTGTAAATTTTTGTTTGCAATAGGTTTTTAATTAGGTTTTGTTTGGAAAAAAGAGGAATGTTATATGTATGCTCTTCCATTTGTCCCCTTTAAGGAACCCTTGGAATCAAAAGTGCCATTCCTATTACAAATAGCCTAGTCCAAGGTTTAGAAATAAATTCATTTAAAGCACTCCCCAAAAACTCATTAAAGTTTGGGTGACCTTGAAAATGATCATAAATGCTTTCTACTTTCATGCTTTCTTTATTTTTATACAAATTTGGATTTTGAGGGGGACTTCATCACCTCCCATGAGTTCTTTAGGGAATATTTAACCTAGAGTTTCACCTTCTGGTATTGATTTCATTTGGCTCCTAATTGGAGTTGCACACAGGATGTAGTGGAACTTTGGACATCACACTACACTGAGTGAATAATAGGATGTAGTGGTTTTAAAAAGGACTAGACCTTTTTACAACAAGCCAAGTGATACAGACCCAAAATACATGATTTTATTTTGCATTATTTGGTGTGAAAGTCATTGTCTAATTGATTCCCCTATATCATTCAGAAACTTGTTAGATCTTAGACAAATCCCCACTTATCATAGAAGTATTATTGGTGCAAGGTGCATCTCAAGGTCCATGTTGTAGTACTATCATTTGAGAGAAGGGGGTGTGTAAAAACCCTACTATATAATGTGAATTTACTTTTGGATGAACACTTATAAACCTATCAAAATGATGTATATTGATGGATTCTAATAATACCAAGCAACCTTGTCAATTTAGGATCTAAGAGCGATCAATTAGTTGGTCTTGTCCTAGATTAAAGTCTTGTTTGAAGTCAAAAATTGGTGTAAACAAATAATCCAAACCAAACACATAATCTAAAATTTCCTTTGAACAAAGAGGCATTATGCTACTCACATGAGATCATCAATTTGCCTTGTTCAAAGTTCATCAAAAGCTTGGGAGTCATCTCATCCACTTTGGTGTAGTTATACTACCTAATTGAGTCTAGAACTTTACCAAAGTTATTTTAAGTCCTTTACTTATAATATAAATTCAAAGTTGCACCTTTATAAGTTCATAGGGTTGATGTGTTAAGTGGTTTCACCATTTTCACTAAACTTGAGGGAATTTTGGTTCAATTTGTATTCTAGGTTGAAGGTTGTTTAAGACTCATAATCATTATCATCACTTGATAAACTTAAGCCATTTTGTGCTAAACACTTGCATTTTGAGTCTATGCACCATAACATTTTGAGTCAAGAAAAGTAGTGTTATGCTATCAGAATCATGGGAAAATGTCTTTGCCTTAGAGAGTTTTTGAAACAAACTTTTTTTTTTTAATACCTTTTGGGTAGTATAGCATTGTTACACTATCCAAAACATTTTAAATATTGTTTCATAAACCCTCTTGCATAGATTTCTAAATTTTTTCCTATATTTTTAGACCAATCCAAGTGTACTTTTGTGATCTTTTGTCTAAAATAGTTATACCATTCACTTTTGTCTAGATTATTTGTCAAAAGAAACAAGTTTTATACTATTATTTATGAGAAAATAAACTATTTCTAGATTATGTTTTGTTTCATACCTTATACCTAGTTGATCAAGTTCATGTGCAAGAATCAAATGTCTAGTGTTTGTTAGAAGTGTTTCAAATATGTTAGATTAAAAATTTTATCTATTTTAAAGTCTAGATTTTGACGTCATTTCACCAAAAGTCCTAGTGTATTCCTTGTTTGAGCCTAGATTTTGATGTTGCATTTGGCCAAAAGACCTACCAAATTTTAAATTCCTAGAATAGAATGATTTGAAACACTTCAACCTTAGAGTTTGGCATTATTATTTTTGGTCCATTTAATTGATTATCTTTATGTGAACAGTGAAATGTTAGATACTTTAGCTAGCGTGTTTCCTCATAAATATTTTCTTAAACCTTTTGATCCTTTTGATGAATTTATATTGAGTTGGAACATCACATATTTTAGACATTCAGTCCTTTTTAGATTTTGTATAACTCTTTGAAATTTTATCACAAAGCATTGAAAATGGATTTCAACATATATTCCTAAAATTCTAGTGGACTTATGTACAATCTAGGGATTAGTAATGTGGTGGTGTAGGAGGAAATGGTGCAAGACCCCTATGTAGATAATATTGCTTATGAGATGGATTCTTATCCCTCTTATAATACTCAATTAGGGGCACAAAGCTAAAATCCATTGGCTAACTATCTGATTAACACACCACCTTAATCAAAAAAGACCAAAAACAAACTTCACAATACCTAACTACAATACCCATAGTGGACGAGCCAATTATTCAATAGTCATATTCTACTAATATGGATTTCACATATGATCCATTTTTATTTGAGTGACATTTGTTATTGAATAAAGATGAGATTTTGGTTAGATCCATAAAGGTAAGGGTCAAGTTTCCAATAGGCTTTCCCCATGAAAATTTATCAAGTCTAGTAAGAATGCCCCACAATATCATTAGGATCAATAGGCTTCTTCTAACAATCTTATGGCTCTAGTCCAAACAACGTATCAAGACTGTAATATATCTAATTGAGGAAAAAACATGATGGAAGATCACTTTAACCAAATGTAGACAACATATCAAACTTACCTAAATTTAGCTCATGACTTCAATAAAATGAACATGGTGAGTAAGACTCTCCTTAACCTAGTTCCTCTAACATGAGTGTTGATAGAGTTAAATGGACAAGAGAATTGGAATTTTGACCCATTTATACAAACCAATTCGATAGATAACTTGATGCATATGACCATCATTAAAGAAATGTCTCCAGCCTCTACATAGAATAGTGAACCAAACATAGTGGAAAATGTATAAACAACATCCAATCCTGATCAAAGTGGTACTAATGCACAAATAACTACCCAACAACATGTGCATATAGTTAATCCCATGAGTAGATCAACATACTATGCAATAGGAGTATCCACACCCCAACCTCACCTAGTTGCTTCCTCAAGTATACAACTTATGGCATTAGGAAATCAAATAATGGCCAATGTCATGCCTCAATGACAGAATGTGATGAATCCTACTCCTCCTCAACAAGTAACTAGTAGTATTCCACAAAAAAAGGCACAATCTAATGTATCAATGCAACAAATGACAAATATATTGCAACCTCAATTAGGGGAAATAAATGTTCCATTGTGGTAGGTAATGATGAACATACCTCTTCAATTGTAGACTAATATTCCAATTCAAGACCAAGCAATGACTAGTCAATAATGTGCAAATATTAGTCAATGATAGATTCCAAAACTGTAACATGATTTCACTTCCTCATAGGGATTCATGCAACAAGGAGGTCCTCATGTTTTTTAAGTACCTACTAGAAAACTATTGGTTTAAAATGTGTCACAAATTTAGAGATAGTGTCTTGGACCACAAGTCCCCACTCAAAAATAAGGTTTGATTAGTCGGTAGCATGTCCCTTTTTAACCACAATAGGCATAGTATAGTTATATCCCTCTATCCCAACCAAAAAATCCTCCAAGTCAAACCTTTATCACCAATCCAAACTAGAATATTGCATAATCAAATGTGCAATTTCAAGTACAACATAATCCATGTATGCATATTCCTAGTCCATTCCCCAACCCAAACAATGTACCCCAGTAAGTATCTCCATCATACCCTGGTCAAAGTGTCCCACTTGTGACCTCCCAACCATCTACCCAATTTCTCCCTCAAACTAATGTTCCTTCCAATTTATTATCCCAAGAATTGCTATAGATAAAGGATTTAATTACTATCATTCAAACTAGCAAATAGATTAAAAATTTCAAATTGGATGACGTGTGTTCCTACCCATTCAACATGGAGTATTTGTGGATACAATTTCTTCCAAAATATGAACCACAAAAATTTGACAAATATAAAGGGAAAGGTGACCCTAAGGCTTATTTGACCAAATTATTTGTCACATGTCAACCAGTGGCATATAGTGACATTTTGCTATTGTTTCCAAGGAGCTTGGCTAGACAAGCCTTGGAGTGATCTTTAAATATTCCCAAAAATTTAGTAATGGATTTTGATGATCTTTTTCATAAGTTTGTGCAACACTTTTCCTATAATCTTGAGCATGAGATTTCATTAGTGGATTTAACACAAGAAAATCACAAATCTGGTGAGAGTTTTTTAAGTTATTTACAATGATGGAGATCCCTTGCAAGCCATTTCACCTATAGTTTATAATAATCAGCCTAGACCATTTCTAAACAATAATATTTAGCTAAATTACATGGATAATCCTTCTTTGACCTAGGAATACATACTAGAAAACCAACAAATGAGGACTTTCTCTTTTGGATCTTATATCGACAATCATCCTTACCACATGACCACATGTGAGTAAAATAGCAATTGAGACTTGTCCTATCTGGTCCCACACCATTTCCAACATTGATTAGAAATAATAGTCTAATATTTAATCTTGATTGTGTAATCATAAATCATAGGTCAAATATCACTATCCTGTGCCCATAATCATTTTCTATTTTGCTTGTCATTCAACTAACCATTCAGCCTCAGAATAAACCATTCACTACTGACCAAGACAAGAAATTTGATATTGTGAAACAATTGCAAAAGACACCAGCACACATTTTTATTTTAGATTTGATACAAAAGTAAATAATCCACAAGAACATCTTGAATGAGTTTTTGACCCAATCCACTATTTATAGTGACATATCTCCTGATAAATTTCAAGCATTGGTTGGACACCTAACTCTAGCCCAATATGTCACATTCAACCAAAGTGATATGTCTTATCTTGGCCCAATTCATAGTAATCCATTATATATAAAAGTTTATATAAAGTGACATAAAGTGAAATGCATCCTTATAGACAATGGATTTGGCCTCAACATAGTGTCTCTAAAGCTCATCAAGCTTCTTGGGTACACAATGACAGATTTCTAACCAAAAACAATAACTATCAAATCCTATGATAATCAAGAAAGAGAATCACAATGCACAACTAGTTTGCTAGTTATCATTATTCCTTTGACCCATGATACACTTTTCCATGTGTTTGATATTGAGTTATCATACAATATGCTTCTAGGCAAGACTTGGTTACATGAGATTCATGTAATCTCATCAATGTTGCACCAATATATCAAGTTTTCCCACTCAGGGATGGAAGTAAATATTCTAGGAGATTCACACCCATATAAACACTACAAGCATCTTGAGGCCAAATTTCAAAGATACAATTATTATTGTGGCATGAATCCAAGTTCTAAGTAGGATAAAGGAAAGGCTATAATTATTGATCCTTTATCAGATAATTGCATAGATCCAAACACCTTAAATTCTCTTTCCCACATGCCACATCTTGAAGCTTCTAATCATTTCACCATTTCAAATAATGGATTGAGAGAGTATGTGACCCATGATACATTACATATTGCCAATCTTCCTTAGAATCTAAAAACCTTTGGGTGACCCAAAGTCACCCCACATATGCATTGGAAACAAAAGAATAAAGATAAGAGACCTGTCACATTTGTACCATCATTTGACCTAGGACCTGACCCTCTTAAAGGGGATGAATCATGGTTATACAATGACAACCAAGCTGATTGTTATAAAAATGCAAAGTATCCTATTCCCAATAGGATCATGAAGCACCATAATTATGAGGATGCTTTAGACTGAATCAATAAGGAACTATTGAGCTAATTTATATGACTAAGTATGAAAGACCTTATGGAATTAGATTTAAACCTCATAGGGGTGACCCCACATACCTTATTCAAACTCCATCACTAGTAAATAGTGATGATGATGTTGATAGTGAAGCAGAGTTTGATCATTGCCTCACCTTTGATAACCTAGTTGAAACCAACCTATTTGATAATAATACCATTTATACCCTTACCCTGACCATTCATCACAACCCATTGCCATTATATTATCCCCAACTGATATATTAGGACCAACAAGAATCTAGTCTACTAATTGATGAGTTCTAAAATGATGAGGGATTTTATGACTTTTTAGGCCTTAGAGACAATGTTTTATTGGGAGATCATAAATCAAGATTCTCAATCATATTGGAACCTGTAGCCTATTTTGGAGAGTGAGTGAACACCCTTATGCAAAAACAAATAAATAAAACATTGAGGTCCCAAAGTGAAAACCTCTTTGAGGTGATTTTTGACCAAGGAAAAAGTAAAGATGAAGGCCAGTCTAGTGGTGAAAACTTGTTTCATGTGTTATTAGATGGGGGTGTTCATTCTTATTCAAATTTAGACTAGGAGACCACCAATGATGAACTTGCCTATGGATCTAAGTTTAGCTTTAAGAAACAAGTATTTGATCAAATTATTCAAGAATTTATGACTATTTTTGTCACATGGCCAGATCTCCCATTAAGGGACTTAGATTCATCATGCTTAGGAGAAGTTGAAGAGCAAGTCCCAATGGATGATCCTGACATAATTCAATAGTTCAAGTCATTGCCTACTATCCTAGAAGATAGTTTGAACCTTCTAGTCAAAGATATAATAGAGGTAAATGTCAAGACTCCATTAGACCTAAAATAGATAAAATTAGGAGCATCCCTCACTGAGGAGGAATGTGATTTATTTACATCTCTGTTGAGAGAATTTGTAGATATCTTTGCATGGGCCTATTCTAACATGTCAAGTTTAGAGCCTGCCTTGGTTTTTCACCACCTTGTGGTTAATCTTGATGGAAAACTAGTAAAAAAAAGTTACATAAGATGCATCCTCACATTATTAAATTGGTAAAGAAAGAGTTGGAAAAAATCTTACAAGTAGGATGTATCTGATCCATTTACTCCTCAAAATGGATCTCTAATGTGGTACCAGTTAGCAAAAAGCCTGAAGGTATCAAAATTTGTATTATTTTTTGAAACATTAACAAATCTTGTCCTAAAGATGATTTTCCCTTTCTTAATATTGACATGATCATCAAATCCATATTCAGTTATGAAATGCTTTCACTTATGGATAGATTTTTAGGATATAACCAGATCAAAATAACACTAGAAGACCAATATAAAACAACCTTCACCACTCTATGGGGAAAATTTTGTTATCAAGTAATGTCATTTGGCCTTAATAATTCTATATCTCCATATCAAAGGGCCATTACTATCATATTCCATGATATGATGCATGATATTGTTGAAGACTATGTCGATGACATATTAAGAAAATCCAAAACTAGGGCTAACCATATAACAGTGCTGCATAAGATATTTGAAATATTATAGAAGTAAAAAGTTAGAATCAATCTAAATAAGTGTGTTTTCAGTGTAACTTTAAGCAAACTACCTAGATTCATCATCTCTCATAGAGGTATTGAAGTCGATCTGGTTAAAGTCCATGCTATAACTGAGATGCTGCCACCAACCAATTTAAAGCAACTTCATAGTTTATAGGGTAAGATCTAGTCAATCTAATGCTTCATCTCTAAGTTAGTATACAAGTCACATATATTTACACACCTTTTCAATAAGGTATCTTCATTTCATTAGGATGATCAATGCCAAATAGATTTTCAATAACTCAATGACTATCTTATTAATCTGCTTGTTTTATTACCTCATATGATTGGAAAGTCATTATTGTTATACCTATCAGCTACCGACCATACTCTAGGCACACTCTTGGCTCAACATGATGAAAATGGAAAAGATCATGTTGTATACTACCTAATTCATACCTTGGTTACATATGAACATAACTATGCACCTATTGAAAAATCTTGTCTGGCCATGGTCCTCACAACCTAGAAACTACACCATTACATGTTGAATAATAAGGTCATGGTCATTTCAAAGGTAGATCCACTCAAGTATCTACTATCTAAAATATATTTTCAAGGTATAATGGCTAAATAGATCATGCTTCTTAGTGAGTTTGACATAGAGTATGTCAATTAGAAGGCAATCAAGGGATAAGTTCTTACAGATCAACTTGTTGAATCACCTCTCATAAACACACAACCATTCATGTTTCAATTTCCTGATGAATCCATCATGACCATCATTGAACACCCCTTGAGGAGTAGCCCTATAAAATATATTTTGATGGTTTATTTACTACACATGAATCAAGGTCATGCCTATTATTTATTACACCACAAGGGGATCTAATCCTTAAATCATTTAGAATCTACTTTTCTTGTACAAACAAGCACTTATTGTAGGACTTTGACAATAAGTTCATTGGAATGTACCTCATATCCAATTTTATGGTGATTCTTAGATAATCATCAATCAGGTCATAGATGATTTTTGGACCAAAGATGACAAGTTGGTTTTATATAAAGCCATGACCAACACTCTTAAATAATAAATTGCCAAAATTCATTTTGAGCACATACCAAGGGCGAATAAATTTTTTTTGGATGTCATGGCTACTATTGGCTCTCTGATTTAATAAATAGATAAATCTAGAGAGTATTAGTTCTTTATCAATAATTTGTCAGCACTAGCTCATGAAACTTTAACCATTGCCATGATTTATGATATTATTATTCTTAATTCTATTTGGTACTAAGACCTTTAAAAATACCTTCATGACCATGTTATATCACCTAATATATTTCAAAAACAAACCAAAGACTTCATTCATCATTATACTCATTATACTCTACTTAGATATACCCTTTATCACTATAGTTTTGATCAAACTTTGCTTCATTTTTTAACTTTGATAGAGTTTACTCTAGCATTAAGAGAAGTTCATGAAGGAATATGTGTTTCTCATTCTAGTAGATTAGTCCTATCCAAAAATATTTTTTGTACTAGTTATTATTGGCCCATAATAGATGTAGAGGCTACTGCATATGTACAAAAGTGTGACAAATGTCAATGGCATGCTAATCTAATTCATATCCTAGCAAAAAATATAAAACTGATGTTAACACCATGGCCATTTTCTACATGAGGAATTGACCTCATTGGGAAAATTAACCCCACTTTATTTGATGTCCATAAACATATCCTTATCACCATTGAATATTTCACTAAGTGGGGTGAAGCTATACCCCTCACTTACATGACTAGAAAGCAAATTTCTAAATTCATTTTCAACCATCTCATTTACTGCTATGGTATCCCATTTGACATTATATCTAATAATGAAGGATCATTCAATAACAATGATGTAGACCAGATATATATTGAATATAACATCACACAACATTTGTCTATAACATATTACCCTCAAGGTAATATCCAAGCTGAGGCATCTAATAAAACCATTGCCAATATTCTCAAAAAGATTGTTAATGATGCCAGTCATGATTGACACTTACATATATTCCTTACCCTTTGGACATATCATACCAATCAGCATACCCCCATAGGAGACACTCCATACTCACTTGTTTATGGTACTAAATCCATCCTTCCCATTGAGGTCAAATTACCTTCACTACGCATCTCTTTCAAGCATGTCCTAGATGATCATGACTATCAAGTAGCCCACCTGTAAGAGCTAGACCTACTTGATGAGAAATGCATAGTTGAAGTCAACAATCTTCAAGCATATCAGAACCAACTGAAAAGCCATTACAATTAGCATGTTAAGTATAGAACATTTGGAATTAGTGATCTTGTTCTCAAAGAAAGCCAAATCAATACCATGGTTGAGAAGAAGCATAAAAGGAAATTCAAACCAAACTAGATAGGGCCTTTCATCATCACTATATATTATGGATCAGGAGCATACATGATCACCATGGTAGATGGAGATGAAAATTTTTAGCTGATGAATATTATTCATCTCAAGTGGTATTATGCTTAAGCACTAAGGTATATTATTTAAGGACTATTTTAGCTATGCCATTTTATCACTATTCTTCTTTGTACAAATACCATCCTTATCTATCCTCTTCACCATATCCACTTTTTAATTCCATTCTATCAACCTTGAAAATTAGAGGTAAACTAAAATTTTATATAGATAAGTTTGTAGTAAAAGACCCTTTTGGAAAAGGGTGTTTACTATCAGGTCTAATAAGCAAATACCTAGAGTATACCATCATGTCATATTATTCAATATATGGGGAAAGAATGTAATTAATAACCCCATAGATATGTATAAAATAATTATTATTATTAACCAAGGTAAATTACTCATAATGAAAAGAAAAGAGACTCTCAATATCAAAACCCATGCTTGAGATTTTGGGTTGAGTATGCATTTTTATGGTAATTCTACAAGCTCAAAAGGAGTACCCTTAGAAAAGGACCTTGTAATTATCTTTGGCTTGAAAACTAGACATATATCTTACAACTAGGATGCTTCAAATCTTATTGGAGTCATAAATGCTGAATGTAAATGTTATAACAACTGCAAGTATATCAAGACTAACAAAAATATTGAGCAATATTATTAATCTTTGGTCTTATCAGGCATGCCAAAAATTATTATCACTTTGAGTTTCACCCTTTAAGGAGTTTTTTAGGTCTCCTCACTTAATTGAAAATGTAAACAATCTTAGGCTATGGGTGGCCTAAAAGGTGGAGTGAATATCTAGATAGGGTTGGATGCCTTGATGCTACACAAAAAACTAATGCTACACCAAAAACTAGTACTACACCTACTCAAACTTCATGGAAAATGGAGAAATAAAGTTGGAAACAATGGAAAAAATGGGAGATACATCAAATTATAGGTCTCCTCTTATTACTTATGATTTATAGTATGCACTAAAATAAGAATGAGATCTGATTCCACAACTCCAAATAGTCCTTCTAACATGAGTGTTTCAATATGGAGGCTATAGCTAATACATCAATCAAGAGGGATGATCAAAAGTTATAGAAGAAGATATTAGTGAAGGATTTACACACTTAACCTTTGTAAAAACTAATTGAAACACACCATATGACCTGAAAGAAGATGTTGTACTCATAAATATGTAATAATAAAGAGGAAAAATACAAGGAAGTTGAACACTATCACTATAATTCATCAATAATTCACCATAAAAACACTATATGCAAGATAAAGAAGACATAAATCAGCTTGTATTCACTTCAAACGAAATAATCAATATCAAATTTTGTATGGCTTAACCTTAACCAACTAGGGGATGATTTCAACTTCACTTACAAGAGTACATATAGGATAATAGAGAGGAGAAAGAGAATAAGGGCATGTAGGAATCTTATGATGGTTGACCTCTAGTGAATGAGGTCAGTTACAATATTAATGAAATGGAAGAAAATATTTATATATTATTATCTTATATGATTTGGCCTTGTTTGATGATGCTCTCTTGAGAGGTGGGATAGGAGTTATTCATTGTATTCAATGATTCACCATCATTTTATTGAAACTACCCTCCTTTATTGAATAAAGAGTTACAAGTCCACACTTGCATTTGGGATATTAGGCTTCTTAATACCTTTTCCATGTTTTGGGATCCCAAAAACTAATGTTAAAGGTGTATTACATATATTTAATGTTCCTCAAGAGCATGTTCAATTGATACAAGATCTCCATGAGAATACATTACAGAAATCAGCTTCTAAAGATATTCTCTTGGCTTCTTAGGACTAAAAAACATAGGTTTACCAAGTCATATCCTTCATCACTTCCTATACAATGTTGCATTTATTGTAAATACTCTAAGACAAGCATACTGGTAAAGGATTGTATTTGTCTTTGAGGGTTCTTATCACCACAAAAACAACAAACTACCTATGCATTGGTTCTTTCACATCTTCTTGTAGTCATTATAATTGATTTATTTATGGCTTTAAGTTTCCTCCAAGAGTAACATATGGTATATCCAAGGGTGATTAAATATTCTTATACCTTTAACAACCTTAAGAATGTCTGTAAACATCATTTAATCCATGCAATCAAGGGGAAATATTCATCTTGGATTGGTTTAGTAACTTGAAATATATCAAATCATCATGAGGGATTTTTGAATGGATGGTGGAAGGCTAATAAACCAATATTGAATCTCAAATGGTATCTTTATATGGTTAAGATTCTCTAATACATTCAAATATCATGAAAATAGGCATGAGAGTGTAGTTTTAGGACTATTTGATTATACTCTTCCTCCACAAGTGACAAAATTTGTGATCTAATAAATGCCCATGAGGTTTATAGATGGAATTTAGATATTTTAAAGTCATTTACAATCATAGATTTCTTTTCAAGGCTTTTTGGTAGTTTTGAGTTGCTTAACTTCTTAAAGATTATTCATATAACTCTGTCCAGTGATGGATTTCCAAATATCATGAACATGGAGTATATATAGCCTATAAAATTCCCATAGAGCCATTTTCACCATGTAATTTCTCAACTAACTTCACATGTGAAGAATGGACCTTCTTGTGCTTGTAAGCTTGTAGTTGAATACTTGAGACATGTTTTTTGGGAAAACATGTATTCAAATTCTTGTTTTATGATTTTAAATACCTCTTTTGGATATTTTACATTACCTAAATTATATATATCTAATTATAAAATTTTTTATTATCCACTTAATGGTTTTGAAACCTATTTTAGCCATGGATGAAATTTATAGGCAATTTATTAGTTTTAATCCTAATGGTCCTTTTCTAATGGTTTCATTTCATCCCAAGGAATATAATCACTACTCAAATATTCTAAAAGTTTCTATAAACTTATTATGATCCTCCAATAGTCATGTTAAACATAAAAATTACACCTTATATTCATGTTTATACTTGCAAACTTGACACAGTCAAGCTAGGCAAACATGTTCATACTATCTTCTTGCCATTTTGGCATTTAAAATTATTTAAATAGGTTTAAGGAGTTTTATAGGGTATTTAAAATAATGAGTGTAATTTTTTCCACTTGAAACCAATCTCTTTCATGTCTGAAAACACTTCACAATCTCAAAACCTTGCATGCTATGTAAAAAATCAATCAAACATGGGATTTCTTACTAATATAGGTTTGATCCATGGATGCTTACTTGGAATTTGGTACTTTATGGAATATTATATATATTTTATACATTTTTATAGGTTTCATTTAGTTGGTCATGTATTTTAACACCTTTTTTGTTCATAAACAAGTAAGAAACCCTCCATTTTTAGGCTTGCAACTTAGAGGAGATATCATGCTTATGTGAAGTTTAATACATTGTAGACATTGAGAGTATTCTTAGTGACCTTTAATATTGTTAATAATTTCTTAATATTTCTTGAAAAATTACCAATTTACCTCATATAATTCTATAATCTCGTGGAAACACAAAACCCTTTATGCTCAAACTTACAACCTATCTAATGTGAAGGTTTTTACTCATTCACTACCTTTACATGTTATATAAGTTTTGAGATATGGTTTGGGAGGAATAATAATACATTAAAATATATATCACAATATTTCATTTTCTTCAACAAGTTCACAAATGCATTCAAACTCCCCAAACATGAGCACCTATGTGTTTGAAGGGTTTTAGACGTAGTAAATTTCTTAGAGATGATTCATAGAGCCTAGTTCATTCAAATGAGAAATATTAATGTGGATTGGAAGGGCAAAGGACTAGTATCATTACCCTAAGATGATTTTTCCTTATACTTCTCATCTATGAATAAATGTTAGCAAATTGGACTTCTCAACTATGCTTGTGACTTGGTGAAGACCTTGATTGATTTCTTACCTTATTAGGACATGTAGTTTCTATGTTAGCATGCATGATTTTGGCATAAAAATATGTATATAGAATTCAATATTAGAATAATATAATTATTAGTTTGAAACCTTCAGTGATAACTCCTTATCATGACTATATTGTCAATTCATAAACCCTTCTTCACCAATGAACCTATTTGTTTAGAAAGATGCCCTACAACAGATATGTAAAATGTGTCAAATGGAGTTTTTATTTACATGCACAATGATAATATAATTTTAAAAAACCTATTTTTCTTGAATATCTTTCCATTCATCACATTATAATATGTTTGGATGCTAAAATCAATGAACAAAGAATTTTTAAATATCTATATACATTAGAAATGGGTGAAATTGACATATTGGCTAGGTGTAAATCAATATTAGGGTATAAAATGATCTTAAATAAGTTCCAAATGGTATAAAAGTATGTCATTTGACCTATACACATGGTTTTGAATATTTACACTTGATATCCATCAAGGGAGTCATTTTGAAATATTGCAATAAGTAATAAACAAAACAAAGTTAAACCTTAATGTCTACAAAAATACCATAAAATTTTCTAAGGATTTAAATGACAATGTTGTTATCTTACTAAATTTTCTTCTAGATCCAATATCCACTACACAACACCATGCCATCTTAGAAAATCACCACATCAATGTTTTCACAATGGATCAAACATACATTAAATTTTGTAAAATAACCTTAAACTCCTAAAGTTACCTTAAAATTTCCAAAATGATTGAATAATACTTTTTTAAGTGACCATATTAAGGAGACTCATTAAACAAGTCAAATGTCATAACCTTATCATATTAACAAGACATTTTTTATACCTTGAGACAACTTGATGGTTTAAAAATGACAAAACCTAACAAGACAAAACCATGACACCAAGACATAACTCTTAACAAGAACATTTATGAGGTTAGATAAGTCAGGTGCCTAGGTTGGAATAATAAAATTATATGGTGGAAAACTTGACCAAAATTTATAATTCACCCTCTCCTTTTAATATATGGTTTGATCAATACCCTTTCATTTAAAGCATGTATTTTAGTGCCCATTTAATAGGAAGGAATGGAGTGCCTCAATTTTTCACACATTTGGTTGATAAGGTCACCCAAATAATAGATATTATCCCATATATATATATATATATATATATAGAATGCAATACTTTTTTCACTGTCACTCATCATACTTGATCATTCCCTTATCTACCCCCATTATCTATAATCACTCCCTCATCAATACTTATCATTCATATTCACTCCCAAATCATCCCTAATCATCTCTAATCACTCCCTCATCATTTATCATCCCTAATCACTCCTTCATTGACCCTCATCATCCATCATTATTTTCATCTCTCTTTCCTCATTCTTCCTCATCCTTGATTACTCAATCCAATACATTTATGGTGGGTACAGT